>JAUIMM010001536.1:600000-782360 GCA_031769625.1 Taudactylus pleione | reverse complement strand
ACAATTGTGTTAATGGACGCTCAGAAGAATTGCATTGCTGTCAGGTGCCCAAAAACAATTGAATCGCCCCCAAAGTTTGCAGTAAGTCTTTACACGTTACAGAAACTAGAACAATGTACACAATTCAATTGTTACTCCTCTACAGTGGCTTTGGATCGTATGTGGCTTTTTTCAGACCATATTGATCGTCAAATCAGTTGTTTTTAATGCGAGACCAGATGAATTTGATCTGCATATTTTAGATCTAATTGAATTGCTCCGTCTGACGCCCGTTACTTATAGTTGTGCCAAAAAAACGATTGAATTGCCATCGTTATAACAGGTTGTGCAGCCACCTGAGAATTGGTGCGACACATTTGGGAGACGGTTCAGTTCAGCGCGCTGTTGATAGTGCCGGGAAGTAGCTCTTTAGAGTGCAATAAGGAATCAGATTAAAGCAGGGCTTGACAAGTTTTTCTGAAATCTAGGAGCCAGGATGAGTGTAGGAGCCAGATCACTGTCCCCACAAAAAAATTACAGGAGTGAGCGAGGAGCACAGCTGTGTGTGTCATACACACTATACTAGTCCACAAATGGTCACAGTTGAATGGATATAGTAACATGGAGGCCCCCTCACTGCTCTGCACAGCTCCCCTGCTCCACACCCCCCCCCCCCCACCCCACCCCACCCTCCAGTAATAACGGACCACGTTTCATATAAAACAATGGTACCAGAAAGTACAACAAAACCCTCCTTCACTTGTGGTCACACCATAGACCCTACTACCGGGGAGCTCTATGCAGCCGGAGATAGGAGACAGTAGACAGGCGGAACGTACAGGAGGATCAGCGTAGACTGGGAAAGACAGCAGGGATCAGAGCAGGATGGAGAGGAGTCGTCAGTGCAGGCCGGGACGGACACAGACACAGCAGTCACCGCAGGCGACACTCAGCACATGCACTCCTGTGCATGATATGAACACCGCAATACTATAGGCACGAATCTCCGCCTGAGCTGATGAGGATCTGCTTCCCCTCTCACTGCAAAATCTGGTAGCCATGGTGACCTGGCCCCCGGGATTTGTCGAGCCCTGGATTAAAGTGCTGGCTGCAGGCTTAGCACAGCGCTAATGGCCTCGTGGCCGGCACATTAGTCAGAGAATGTCAGTTCTCGCAACCACACACCCAGGTTAAGTCACGAGAACTGTCTCTCTCTGACTTAAGTTCTAGTTGGACTAAACTGCACTGTGGATTGAATGGCTACAGGACCAACTTCCCAGCGCTATTCACCTCGCTCTGAATTGAATCGCCCCCTTGGTACAGTTCAATCATTCGGCTATTGAGCATAATAACCTAATTACAACGGAAGTCAACTATTGCCCTCAGGAGAAACTAATCTTACCCACACTGCATTGCTAAGTGTAATTGATCACTTATCAGTTGCCGGTCTCTGAGGACGTCTTACCCTTATTGGGCAGCTTCCCGGAAGCACGTTACACGCTGCAGTAATTAGAGTATGTGGCTCACGGTTATTTCATGGCTGTGTTGAAAGTGCAAACAAAGCTGAGCGGAAGCTGCTAATTATAGAGTACACTTTACATAGTCCCTCGTCCTATATAGATCTCCCCAGGTGCCCCATAGTCCCTCGTCCTATATAGATCTCCCCAGGTGCCCCATAGTCCCTCGTCCTATATAGATCTCCCCAGGTGCCCCATAGTCCCTCGTCCTATATAGATCTCCCCAGGTGCCCCATAGTCCCTCGTCCTATATAGATCTCCCCAGGTGCCCCATAGTCCCTCGTCCTATTAGATCTCCCCAGGTGCCCCCATAGTCCCCTCGTCCTATATAGATCTCCCCAGGTGCCCCATAGTCCCTCGTCCTATATAGATCTCCCCAGGTGCCCCATAGTCCCTCGTCCTATATAGATCTCCCCAGGTGCCCCATAGTCCCTCGTCCTATATAGATCTCCCCAGGTGCCCCATAGTCCCTCGTCCTATATAGATCTCCCCAGGTGCCCCATAGTCCCCTCGTCCTATATAGATCTCCCCAGGTGCCCCATAGTCCCTCGTCCTATATAGATCTCCCCAGGTGCCCCATAGTCCCTCGTCCTATATAGATCTCCCCAGGTGCCCCATAGTCCCTCGTCCTATATAGATCTCCCCAGGTGCCCCATAGTCCCTCGTCCTATATCAGATCTCCCCAGGTGCCCCATAGTCCCTCGTCCTATATAGATCTCCCCAGGTGCCCCATAGTCCCCTCGTCCTATATAGATCTCCCCAGGTGCCCCCATAGTCCCTCGTCCTATATAGATCTCCCCAGGTGCCCCATAGTCCCTCGTCCTATATAGATCTCCCCAGGTGCCCCATAGTCCCTCGTCCTATATAGATCTCCCCAGGTGCCCCATAGTCCCTCGTCCTATATAGATCTCCCCAGGTGCCCCATAGTCCCTCGTCCTATATAGATCTCCCCAGGTGCCCCATAGTCCCTCGTCCTATATAGATCTCCCCAGGTGCCCCATAGTCCCTCGTCCTATATAGATCTCCCCAGGTGCCCCATAGTCCCTCGTCCTATATAGATCTCCCCAGGTGCCCCATAGTCCCCTCGTCCTATATAGATCTCCCCAGGTGCCCCATAGTCCCTCGTCCTATATAGATCTCCCCAGGTGCCCCATAGTCCCTCGTCCTATATAGATCTCCCCAGGTGCCCCATAGTCCCTCGTCCTATATAGATCTCCCCAGGTGCCCCATAGTCCCTCGTCCTATATAGATCTCCCCAGGTGCCCCATAGTCCCTCGTCCTATATAGATCTCCCCAGGTGCCCCATAGTCCCTCGTCCTATATAGATCTCCCCAGGTGCCCCATAGTCCCTCGTCCTATATAGATCTCCCCAGGTGCCCCATAGTCCCCTCGTCCTATATAGATCTCCCCAGGTGCCCCATAGTCCCTCGCCCTATATAGATCTCCCCAGGTGCCCCATAGTCCCTCGCCCTATATAGATCTCCCCAGGTGCCCCATAGTCCCTCGCCCTATATAGATCTCCCCAGGTGCCCCATAGTCCCTCGCCCTATATAGATCTCCCCAGGTGCCCCATAGTCCCTCGCCCTATATAGATCTCCCCAGGTGCCCCATAGTCCCTCGCCCTATATAGATCTCCCCAGGTGCCCCATAGTCCCTCGCCCTATATAGATCTCCCCAGGTGCCCCATAGTCCCTCGCCCTATATAGATCTCCCCAGGTGCCCCATAGTCCCTCGCCCTATATAGATCTCCCCAGGTGCCCCATAGTCCCTCGCCCTATATAGATCTCCCCAGGTGCCCCATAGTCCCCTCGCCCTATATAGATCTCCCCAGGTGCCCCATAGTCCCCTCGCCCTATATAGATCTCCCCAGGTGCCCCATAGTCCCTCGCCCTATATAGATCTCCCCAGGTGCCCCATAGTCCCTCGCCCTATATAGATCTCCCCAGGTGCCCCATAGTCCCTCGCCCTATATAGATCTCCCCAGGTGCCCCATAGTCCCTCGCCCTATATAGATCTCCCCAGGTGCCCCATAGTCCCTCGCCCTATATAGATCTCCCCAGGTGCCCCATAGTCCCTCGCCCTATATAGATCTCCCCAGGTGCCCCATAGTCCCTCGCCCTATATAGATCTCCCCAGGGTGCCCCATAGTCCCTCGCCCTATATAGATCTCCCCAGGTGCCCCATAGTCCCTCGCCCTATATAGATCTCCCCAGGTGCCCCATAGTCCCTCGCCCTATATAGATCTCCCCAGGGTGCCCCATAGTCCCTCGCCCTATATAGATCTCCCCAGGTGCCCCATAGTCCCTCGCCCTATATAGATCTCCCCAGGTGCCCCATAGTCCCTCGCCCTATATAGATCTCCCCAGGTGCCCCATAGTCCCTCGCCCTATATAGATCTCCCCAGGTGCCCCATAGTCCCTCGCCCTATATAGATCTCCCCAGGTGCCCCATAGTCCCTCGCCCTATATAGATCTCCCCAGGTGCCCCATAGTCCCTCGCCCTATATAGATCTCCCCAGGTGCCCCATAGTCCCTCGCCCTATATAGATCTCCCCAGGTGCCCCATAGTCCCTCGCCCTATATAGATCTCCCCAGGTGCCCCATAGTCCCTCGCCCTATATAGATCTCCCCAGGTGCCCCATAGTCCCCTCGCCCTATATAGATCTCCCCAGGTGCCCCATAGTCCCTCGCCCTATATAGATCTCCCCAGGTGCCCCATAGTCCCTCGCCCTATATAGATCTCCCCAGGTGCCCCATAGTCCCCTCGCCCTATATAGATCTCCCCAGGTGCCCCATAGTCCCTCGCCCTATATAGATCTCCCCAGGTGCCCCATAGTCCCTCGCCCTATATAGATCTCCCCAGGTGCCCCATAGTCCCTCGCCCTATATAGATCTCCCCAGGTGCCCCATAGTCCCTCGCCCTATATAGATCTCCCCAGGTGCCCCATAGGTCCCTCGCCCTATATAGATCTCCCCAGGTGCCCATAGTCCCTCGCCCTATATAGATCTCCCCAGGTGCCCCATAGTCCCTCGCCCTATATAGATCTCCCCAGGTGCCCCATAGTCCCTCGCCCTATATAGATCTCCCCAGGTGCCCCATAGTCCCTCGCCCTATATAGATCTCCCCAGGTGCCCCATAGTCCCTCGCCCTATATAGATCTCCCCAGGTGCCCCATAGTCCCTCGCCCTATATAGATCTCCCCAGGTGCCCCATAGTCCCTCGCCCTATATAGATCTCCCCAGGTGCCCCATAGTCCCCTCGCCCTATATAGATCTCCCCAGGTGCCCCATAGTCCCTCGCCCTATATAGATCTCCCCAGGTGCCCCATAGTCCCTCCGCCCTATATAGATCTCCCCAGGTGCCCCATAGTCCCTCGCCCTATATAGATCTCCCCAGGTGCCCCATAGTCCCTCGCCCTATATAGATCTCCCCAGGTGCCCCATAGTCCCTCGCCCTATATAGATCTCCCCAGGTGCCCCATAGTCCCTCGCCCTATATAGATCTCCCCAGGTGCCCCATAGTCCCTCGCCCTATATAGATCTCCCCAGGTGCCCCATAGTCCCTCGCCCTATATAGATCTCCCCAGGTGCCCCATAGTCCCTCGCCCTATATAGATCTCCCCAGGTGCCCCATAGTCCCTCGCCCTATATAGATCTCCCCAGGTGCCCCATAGTCCCTCGCCCTATATAGATCTCCCCAGGTGCCCCATAGTCCCCTCGCCCTATATAGATCTCCCCAGGTGCCCCATAGTCCCTCGCCCTATATAGATCTCCCCAGGTGCCCCATAGTCCCTCGCCCTATATAGATCTCCCCAGGTGCCCCATAGTCCCTCGCCCTATATAGATCTCCCCAGGTGCCCCATAGTCCCTCGCCCTATATAGATCTCCCCAGGTGCCCCATAGTCCCTCGCCCTATATAGATCTCCCCAGGTGCCCCATAGTCCCTCGCCCTATATAGATCTCCCCAGGTGCCCCATAGTCCCTCGCCCTATATAGATCTCCCCAGGTGCCCCATAGTCCCTCGCCCTATATAGATCTCCCCAGGTGCCCCATAGTCCCTCGCCCTATATAGATCTCCCCAGGTGCCCCATAGTCCCCTCGCCCTATATAGATCTCCCCAGGTGCCCCATAGTCCCTCGCCATAGCTCGGCCCTCCGCCTATATAGATCTCCCCAGGTGCCCCATAGTCCCTCGCCCTATATAGATCTCCCCAGGTGCCCCATAGTCCCTCGCCCTATATAGATCTCCCCAGGTGCCCCATAGTCCCCTCGCCCTATATAGATCTCCCCAGGTGCCCCATAGTCCCTCGCCCTATATAGATCTCCCCAGGTGCCCCATAGTCCCTCGCCCTATATAGATCTCCCCAGGTGCCCCATAGTCCCTCGCCCTATATAGATCTCCCCCAGGTGCCCCATAGTCCCTCGCCCTATATAGATCTCCCCAGGTGCCCCATAGTCCCCTCGCCCTATATAGATCTCCCCAGGTGCCCCATAGTCCCTCGCCCTATATAGATCTCCCCAGGTGCCCCATAGTCCCTCGCCCTATATAGATCTCCCCAGGTGCCCCATAGTCCCTCGCCCTATATAGATCTCCCCAGGTGCCCCATAGTCCCTCGCCCTATATAGATCTCCCCAGGTGCCCCCATAGTCCCTCGCCCTATATAGATCTCCCCAGGTGCCCCATAGTCCCTCGCCCTATATAGATCTCCCCAGGTGCCCCATAGTCCCTCGCCCTATATAGATCTCCCCAGGTGCCCCATAGTCCCTCGCCCTATATAGATCTCCCCAGGTGCCCCATAGTCCCTCGCCCTATATAGATCTCCCCAGGTGCCCCATAGTCCCTCGCCCTATATAGATCTCCCCAGGTGCCCCATAGTCCTCGCCCTATATAGATCTCCCCAGGTGCCCCCATAGGTCCCTCGCCCTATATAGATCTCCCCAGGTGCCCCATAGTCCCTCGCCCTATATAGATCTCCCCAGGTGCCCCATAGTCCCTCGCCCTATATAGATCTCCCCAGGTGCCCCATAGTCCCTCGCCCTATATAGATCTCCCCAGGTGCCCCATAGTCCCTCGCCCTATATAGATCTCCCCAGGTGCCCCATAGTCCCTCGCCCTATATAGATCTCCCCAGGTGCCCCATAGTCCCTCGCCCTATATAGATCTCCCCAGGTGCCCCATAGTCCCCTCGCCCTATATAGATCTCCCCAGGTGCCCCATAGTCCCTCGCCCTATATAGATCTCCCCAGGTGCCCCATAGTCCCTCGCCCTATATAGATCTCCCCAGGTGCCCCATAGTCCCTCGCCCTATATAGATCTCCCCAGGTGCCCCATAGTCCCCTCGCCCTATATAGATCTCCCCAGGTGCCCCATAGTCCCTCGCCCTATATAGATCTCCCCAGGTGCCCCATAGTCCCTCGCCCTATATAGATCTCCCCAGGTGCCCCATAGTCCCTCGCCCTATATAGATCTCCCCAGGTGCCCCATAGTCCCTCGCCCTATATAGATCTCCCCAGGTGCCCATAGTCCCCTCGCCCTATATAGATCTCCCCAGGTGCCCCATAGTCCCTCGCCCTATATAGATCTCCCCAGGTGCCCCATAGTCCCTCGCCCTATATAGATCTCCCCAGGTGCCCCATAGTCCCTCGCCCTATATAGATCTCCCCAGGTGCCCCATAGTCCCTCGCCCTATATAGATCTCCCCAGGTGCCCCATAGTCCCTCGCCCTATATAGATCTCCCCAGGTGCCCCCATAGTCCCTCGCCCTATATAGATCTCCCCAGGTGCCCCATAGTCCCTCGCCCTATATAGATCTCCCCAGGTGCCCCATAGTCCCTCGCCCTATATAGATCTCCCCAGGTGCCCCATAGTCCCTCGCCCTATATAGATCTCCCCAGGTGCCCCATAGTCCCTCGCCCTATATAGATCTCCCCAGGTGCCCCATAGTCCCTCGCCCTATATAGATCTCCCCAGGTGCCCCATAGTCCCTCGCCCTATATAGATCTCCCCAGGTGCCCCATAGTCCCTCGCCCTATATAGATCTCCCCAGGTGCCCCATAGTCCCTCGCCCTATATAGATCTCCCCAGGTGCCCCATAGTCCCTCGCCCTATATAGATCTCCCCAGGTGCCCCATAGTCCCTCGCCCTATATAGATCTCCCCAGGTGCCCCATAGTCCCTCGCCCTATATAGATCTCCCCAGGTGCCCCATAGTCCCTCGCCCTATATAGATCTCCCCAGGTGCCCCATAGTCCCCTCGCCCTATATAGATCTCCCCAGGTGCCCCTGCTCCTCCATGTGCTGTATGTTGTGTGGGGAGACAGATGTTGTGCATTCTCCTTGTGGGTTTATGGACATTGGGTCTGATTCAGAGCCGGACGCTATTTGCGCTTACTCGTTCAGAAAAAGGGGTCGGATATTTAAATTGAGCGCTCGCTCTTTGCGGTCTGTTGGCGCCTCTGAGCGAACGAAAAATGCGCTCGCTATTTTGTAAAGACGCCCCCTGGCCGCTCACATCCTACGTCATCTCCTCTATTTATTAGATTAATCGAGTACATCGAAAGGCGTCTGAACTCCTCGCAGTGCTTGTGGTTGGATTTTCCTACCGCAATCATGCGAACAGTTCAGGCTAAGAAACAACCAAGTGACGTGGTCGATGACGCTGCTTTGTTAATTATGCACACCCTTAAAACGCCCGTTTTGACCGTTTGGCACGCCTGCGTTCGGATCTCCACTCCCCGTTTTCAAGCACTTTCCGCTGTTACCACCCACAAACGCCTCATCCTGTCACTGAAATTAGCAGGCACTCGCTATTTTGCGAGCGCTCGATTTCCGACCGCAATGACTGGTTGGCGCATGCGCATTACGACCCATACGCAGGCGCAGTTGTGCGAACATCGCTCGGAGCGAACGAGCGGCCGCTTACGAGCGGCTCTGAATCAGGCCCATTATCAGTCTAGACAACTTTGGCAGCTTTTGGATGTTACACTAGAATTGTAGTATTCTCCTTGAGGCCGTTGGGGTTAGCTGTGTAACTGCGTGGCTCCATTCTGTCCTGGTCGCCTTATTCTCGCATGACCTGAGCCTTACTAAAGACTGGTACACACTAGACGATATGTCAGAGCTGGCGGATTGGATGACATATCGTCCACATCGAGCAGTGTGTACCCGCTATTCCGTGGACGATGGGATGCATGCAGATCCGACAGACTATATCAGGGGTCTTCAAACTTGGCCCTCCAGCTGCTGTGGAACTACACATCCCAGCATGCACTGCCACCTTTTTGATATAACAGCATGCTAAAACTATGTGCAGTGCATGCTGGGATGTGTAGTTCCACATCATCTGGAGGGCCAAGTTTGAAGACCCCTGGACTATATAGTCAGCGGGGGGGCCATGTTGCCGAATGCATAACACTTAAGCAGCAGGGTGTCAGCAACCAAGTGTTAGTTGCTGTTGTAAATTAAAGTATAAATAAGGGAAGGAGGCCCTGCTTGTGAGCGCTTACACTCTAAAGGGGAGGGGCAGACAAACGGGTGACACAGATGGGCCGGATTGTAAGGAAGGAACAAGGAGTAGTGGGTAAGTATGAGCGCTGGAAAGCTTTAAGGAAGAAAGGGGTCAGGAGCCGGGAAGCAAAGTTATCAAGGAATTTTGGGCTAAGGGCAGGGGAACAGAAAAAGGTAGCTACTCGAAGAATTTGGAAGATGCAAATATGAGCATTGAATGGAGAGTTTAGAAGGTAAGAGTTGGTGGGAGTGACCAGACGATGGAAGTACCCCAACACCGTGGCAACCTCCAGGCCAGGAAGTGAGAGAATGAGGCCCCCAAAGGTGATCGCTGCAAGAGAAGTGGTGTCAGATGGGTAAATCCAGGATTTGGCGATGGCTGGGAGATTCAAGGAGGTGGAAATAAAGCTGACTGGGACCAGTTGATTATAGACAGAAGTGGCTTTCCAGGGGGCACAGGAGAGAGGGACAGAGTTAAGCCGCATAGCCAATTAAACAGAGGTTGAACAATAACTACATAGTTATCGTTTAATTGTTCATTCATTGAGCATGAAAATGTGAAACGACCAGCGATGCGCGCTTCTGCTGGTCTTTTTCGACATCAATCATAGCCTGAACATGCCGGTCAATCTGCTAATAACAACAGATTGGGCATGTACGGGGATGAGGGAGTGTGCCTGCACTGAACGACTGATCGTTCAGTGTAGGCACTACAGGGGAAGAGGAACGACTGATCGTTCAGTGTAGGCACTACAGGGGAAGAGGAACGACTGATCGTTCAGTGGTAGGCACTACAGGGGAAGAGGAACGACTGATCGTTCAGTGGTAGGCACTACAGGGGAAGAGGAACGACTGATCGTTCAGTGGTAGGCACTACAGGGGAAGAGGAACGACTGATCATTCAGTGTAGGCACTACAGGGGAAGAGGAACGACTGATCGTTCAGTGTAGGCACTACAGGGGAAGAGGAACGACTGATCGTTCAGTGTAGGCACTACAGGGGGGAAGAGGAACGACTGATCGTTCTGTGGTAGGCACTACAGGGGGGAAGAGGAACGACTGATCGTTCTGTGGTAGGCACTACAGGGGAAGAGGAACGACTGATCGTTCAGTGGTAGGCACTACAGGGGAAGAGGAACGACTGATCGTTCAGTGGTAGGCACTACAGGGGAAGAGGAACGACTGATCATTCAGTGTAGGCACTACAGGGGAAGAGGAACGACTGATCGTTCAGTGTAGGCACTACAGGGGAAGAGGAACGACTGATCGTTCAGTGTAGGCACTACAGGGGGGAAGAGGAACGACTGATCGTTCTGTGGTAGGCACTACAGGGGGGAAGAGGAACGACTGATCGTTCTGTGGTAGGCACTACAGGGGGGAAGAGGAACGACTGATCGTTCTGTGGTAGGCACTACAGGGGAAGAGGAACGACTGATCGTTCAGTGTAGGCACTACAGGGGAAGATCAACGACTGATCGTTCAGTGTAGGCACTACAGGGGAAGGGGAACGGCTGATCGTTCAGTGTAGGCACTACAGGGGAAGGGGAACGGCTGATCGTTCAGTGTAGGCACTACAGGGGAAGGGGAACGGCTGATCGTTCAGTGTAGGCACTACAGGGGGGAAGAGGAACGACTGATCGTTCAGTGTAGGCACTACAGGGGAAGAGGAACGACTGATCGTTCAGTGTAGGCACTACAGGGGGGGAAGAGGAACGACTGTACGATTACAATGTTGTAATTGTACTGTCGTTCCAATATCTGCAAGTGGATACGCACCTTTAGGAGTAGTGAGGAGGATGAGATTTAGAGTTGATGTAGTGTGGGGTTGAGATTGCTTTATAGCAAGGGGATAAGGATAGTTTGGGTATGTATGTGGTGGGCTTCAAAATGAGGAAAGGGGACAGCAGGTGGTGGGCAAGGTGGATGTTTAGTGTGGGTGGAGGAGAGGTAATTTGGAGAAAAGGGAGGGTGTAGGGCTTAGTGGTGGATTAGGAGTAAATAATGGAGTTATGGGAGATTTGGTGGAGAGTACTAGCTGGGAGGAAGGGGACAGAGGAGGGGGAGGAAACAATGGAGAGAGAAAAAAGATGGGAACTGGTGGTAGAGGAGAGAATTATGCAGCTGCTGAGTGAGGGGGAGCAGAAGAAGAGACGTAGTGTAGATGAGGGAATTGGGAGAGAACCGTTAGTAGTAGTGATGAGAGCGATACAGGAACAGTCCAGTTGAAATGTCTAAAAATCAGCTAAAAGGAAGAATAGTGCTGGTAGATGTAAAGGCACAACTACAATAGTATATAATAAACTAAATGAGTTTGGAACTTAAAGTTGCAGGACTTTAAATTTAGGATAAAGTATTCTTAAAGATGTATAGCTGTTAAGCAATGGTAAATAATAGTGGTATAGAAATAAATTGACAATGATACAGGAATGATTTAAACAGTGTTGAGTCGAAAAACATACATACAAAAATTAAAGTGCAGCAAACTATCTGGTAGTTGCTTGAAATGCTGAAGCTGGGTGTTGGCAAAAGGTGTATCCAGGTTATAATGAAAGGTGGCTGAGTTGCAGGGCCTCCAGAAGATCCTTTTTAATTATTTCCAATTTGTAAAGAGTTTTTGAAATGTTGTCGTCCTGTTTATCTCCTGTCTTAAGTCGGGTATCCACTACTAGATATACAAACGAGAGCACGATTATGACATTGCAATCGTGCTGTCGTTTGTATATCTAGTGATGTGCCTAGACTGAACATTCACCCGTTAAGTCCAGGCACATCCCTCATCCCCTCATATGCTGAACCTGGCGGGATCGTCAGGTTGCCCAGCATGTACGGGCGATGTCTGAAGCAACCAGCGAGCGCACGCATCGCTGGTCGCTTCCGACCAAAACATGCCTGATGCATGCGCTTTTTGCAAGTGATTGCACGATAACGCCGTCGTTATCGTGCAATCGCTAAGTGCATACCCCCCTTTTCTCATTAAATTATGCTGCGCATGTAATACCACTTTAAAAAAATAAAAAAAAACCCACTTTGAAATAAAAACCTATGCAGCATGTACCCTACTAAATATATAGTGAAGCATACATGTGTAGTGACTGATTGCACCCCCCTCCCCCAGTAACCTCACCCACATCAAATGCAAGTCATAAAATTCTAAAACGGACCCTAAACAGCATCCCATGTATCTGGGAGTTAATATATAGTTATGTAGCCAGACCTTAAGTCACTGGATTATGCCGGGCGGTATGCAGTTTTTGCCGGGCGATGCGCCCGCAGAAAATGGCCTGGGGAGAACACTGGACAGGTATTGCAGATACAAGAGGAGGACAAAGAACAAGAGGAAACAAAGACAGACTTTTGATTTTCCAGTCTCGGAAGAGCTAGATTCTCTTCTAACGTCAGCTTGGGAACATCTGGATAAAAAAATCTCAGATGTCCCGGCGGTTATCTTTTTATCCTTTTCCGGCAGATAACAGATAATTTTGTGAGACTCCCCCCTACAGTAGATCCATCAGTTTCACGGCTGTCTAAAAAGACTGCACTTCCAGTTTCTGGGGCCACGTCTTTGAAAGACACATCTGACAGGAGATTGGAAAATACTCTCAAGTCCATTTACACGGCTGCAGGGGTGACTCTGCGTCCAGCGATTGTAAGCTGCTGGACTAACAAAGCTATTGAGCTTTGGCCAAAACAATTGGCTGATGGAATGAGAAAACAGCTGCTAGTGGAGGACCTTATTCCTTTGGTAGAACATATAGGTGAAGCTGCAGCTCTGGTGATTTCAGCACGAAGGGCGCTGTGGCTTAAACTTTGGCAAGCAGACGCAAAATCAGAGAGCGCTGTGGAAGCACCTCTGTTCACGGGAAGTGTAGTATTTGGATCGGAACTAGAGAAGTGGCTTTCTCAGGCTACAGGCGGTAAATCCACTTATCTCCCTTCTGCGGCTCCTCCCCCTAGAAGATCTTACTCAGGACCCTCATTTCGGTCCTTTCGCACCCAGGGTCGTTCACGTGGTCGCTTCAGAGGAGGACCATCATCTTCCCATGGTTTCAGAGCTCAGGGCAGATCCGCAGCTACAACAATCTCTGCTCTGCAGGAAATTAAGTCCACTACCAAGTCCAGTGCATGACGGGCTTTCCTCTCACCTGGGAGACCCCAGAGTGGGAGCGTGTCTTTTGGGGCTTCAAAAAGTATGGATGGAAACTTGTACGGACGCTTGGGTCCGGGATCTCATCATTCGGGGATACAAGCTCGATTTTCAGTTTCAACCTCCACCTCGATGTTGTGGGTTTTTTTGTTTTGTTGTTTTAACAGGTTTACCAGTTTCAAATGACAGGAGTGTCGTTCTACAAGAAGCAATAGACAAGCTTCTATCCACGAGAGTGGTGGTCCCAGCTCCTGTACATCAGACTGGCAGGGGTTTTTAGTCCAGTCTCTCTGTGGTTCCGAAGCTGGACGGCTCGGTCAGACCTATTCTGAACTTGAAGGATCTCAATCCATAAATAAAGATTTTCAAGTTCAAGATGGAGTCTCTTCAGTCATTGATTGCGGGATTGGAGGAAGGCGAATTCATGGTATCTCTAGATACCAAGGACGCCTAACTTCACATCCCTATCTGGCCTCACCAGGTGTTTCTGAGATTCGCAGTTCGGAATTCACATTTCCAGTTTCAGGCCTTACCCTTTAGGCTTCTCATCGAGCCCGAAAGGAGTTCAGAGCCCGAAAGGAAGTTACTTCAAAGCATTACCACCATATTTGGAATGCTTATGTTTCATGGTGTGAACGTAGAGGATCTCCGCATACAGAATTTAACCTAACTAGATTTCTGCTTTTTCTGCAAGCAGGTCTCTCGGCAGGTCTGTTTGGGTTCTCTGAAAGTCCAATTTTCGTCTCACTGTTTTCTTCCAAAAGAAATTGGCCTTTATACCGGATGTGCAGACTTTTCTGCAAGGTGTGCTCAGGTTACAGCCACCCTTTGTTCCTCCTACAGCTCCATGGGACTTGGATCTAGTCCTTTCCTTCTTACAGTCCTCCCTGTTTGAACCTTTGGAGTTTGTGGAGTTAAAATACCTGTCGTGGAAGATTACACTTCTTCTTGCACTGCCATCAGCCAGGAGAGCATCAGAACTGGGTGCTCTATCCTGTCGTCCTCCTTTCTTGGTTTTTTGTTTTTTTTTTTTCTTGAAGATAGAGTTGTACTCCGTACTAGAATGGATTTTTTTCCTAAGGTAGTTTGGGCACTTCTGCGCTGCCGAAGGCACGCACGCCAGAAAAGGGGGCGTCACCAATGGAGAGGGGATGTGTCTTTATGACGCGTCCCCTTTTCGTTACTCTTGGGGGCATGCCCGGCACTTAAGGACATGCCGGGCAGTCCCCAAGCGCCGCGGTCACTGTGATTGGATGCCTGGTGGTGACTGCTGCTCTACCTGTTTCCCCACCCGCGGGACAATGTGGCCTGCGTGTGTAGGAAAGAACCCGCAGGCTGTTTCAGCAGGGTGCCACGCTGGAGGGCAGGGTTCTTTCTGACTTTCAGAAATAGGGTAGGGTGTGGCGCCCCGCTGAAACAGCCTAGTGGGAACGCTATGGCCTCATCTAGAGAGCCTCCACCTTCCATTACGAAAAATAACTGAGGTGGGTCATCTAGACACCCTCAGTTATCCTGGCGCTCAAGAGAACACTATTTTTGTTATTTAAATAGTATAATACTCATTCAATTGATCAAAAATGAAGTACACAGCGCTGCATAACCTGTATGTCAGTTGCTAGTCTGATAAAAAAACTTCACCCAGTGAATAAAAAAGAAAGAGGATGTAATGCGCTGCTGTGGACTATCTATTTAAGAATACTTGATTGATTTAAGGAAGTACTTGAGCCTCTCTGATTTAGAAATATTTAATAACACACTAACATAAAATATCCATAAACAGCTTCTAATGTAGATAAAATCGCAATAATATCTTTGTTGCAACAACTCTGAAGACCATTCAGATAATTTGTGAAAGTGTCTCCGCTAGTATTCTTGAATCCTTTAGCATAATCAATTGATAAAATTCATAATCATATGCTCACCACCGCTCTCACATATACGCTGAAAATATCTGGCAGCACTCTTGTGAGTAATGTCTAGCGGTTACTTGTAGTGCGCCGGAGCTCGTTGGGATCAGTGTGCAGTACCGCTCCCAAATATGTACCTGGATCTTTGGTGATAGTTCGACCGTCACTTATAATGTGCCGGAGCTCGCCGACAATCAGCGTGTGGCTGCACTGAGGTCCCTCAGCCCGGCGTGGCAGCAACCAGTGGAACCGTAGGTATCTCTTGGTACACTGGGGCGGACGGAAACCACAGGTGATCGGTGTTCGCCCGACAGCTGATGGTATAGAGCGGTCTCCTTCTTTCTCTGCCGCAATGGGTAAAACGGCAGATGGTCCCGTCTATGGTGCCGGCTGCTGTAAAGTTCAATCTGATCCGGAGCTCATATGTCAGAGCGCAGAGATGTGACCAGCGGTAAAGTGCAGCAACAATTGGAGAATTGTAGACCACAGCTCACAATGAGTGATTAACTCCTATGACGCGTTTCGCTCCCCTCTTGGAGCTTTTTCAAGATCCACCTTCCATTACAGCACATTCCACTTGCTCAGTGAGTGCCTCGTGGGCGGCTGCTCACGGGGTTTCCATGGAATCTCTTTGCCGGGCAGCCACTTGGTCGGGCCGGCATACCTTTGTTCGCTTCTACAGATTCGTGACCACTGCAGCGCAGTTTGGCCGGTCTGTAATGCAGGGTTCTCAGCGCTTTCCCGTCCATGATGGGAGCTCTGGGACGTCCCCACTGTCTTGATACCTCCAGTGTTCCCTAGTGGATGAAGGAGAAAACAGGATTTTGGTACTTACTGATAAATCCCTTTCTCTGATTCCGTAGGGGACACTGGACTCCCACCCTGCGCTGTTCCTACTTGCCAACCTTGTGGTTTTTTACGTTATGACTATTCGAGCCCTGTTTGTCGTCTCTTGTTGTTGTTCTGTTTTTTCAACCTGTTCAGATGTTTTGTGTACGTTCGCCGCCTCTTCTGTTTTGTCTTTTTTTCTGTGCTCCCCCTCAGGCACAGTTTCCTTAGACTGGGCTTGTAGGTGGGTATAGAGGGGGTGGAGCTAGTCACACTTCAAAAAAATTTAAAGTGCCAGCTCCACTCAGCACAGTCTATACCCCACTGTCTTGATACCTGCAGTGGTCCCTATGGAATCAGAGAAAGGGATTTCTCGGTAAGTACCAAAATCTTGTTTTAACTATCTCCTGTACTGCTTTGCTTTATAGTTCAATTTTTTACCATTCATTGGGGGGAGTTCAAAATCGACATGATTTGCTTTTCCAAAATGGGAGATCACCTTCATCCACATGGCAAGTTTTGTGTCTCACCCCATAGAGCTGTGCAGGAAACCAGCAGGTCTGTCTGTGTGGGTATCGCTGGCAATTGAATCCTCCAATTGTCAGTCATTTTAAGGGAGTGCCAAGTCATGAGGTGTGAGAGCTCCTTTCTGCACTGAGATCTAGATGCCTCAGGACTGCATGTGAGCTGTAACTTAATGGACTACCCCTCTGCGGTGCCAGAATTGTGAGGTCTGGAGAATTTGGATGGCCTTCAGCCTGACCCCCAACAAGCAGATCGGTGTCTGGGACCTTGGTTAAACTGGTCCTGACAATAAGAGCGTCTTAGGCAGCGCCAGCCGCCGTCGTTGTTGGGCGGCGGAGGGGGGTCCGGGCACTCACTGAGGGGTTCAGGCCACATGGTCAAATGTAAATGCTTTATTCTGGTCGTGTACAGTATAACTGGGGCGCCGCATACTGTAGAGATGCTGAATTTATATTCTAGTGACTCCCAATTGATTAAACTTGAATGGAGCCGCTGTAGTAAGTCCGGTATGGACTGTGAATTCTTTTCATGCTTCGTATCTAAACACCGATATTTGGGTTTAGCTATTGTGCAGCTGAGTGATGTCTCCTGTGACGGATTTTTAATGCTGGATGGCTTTGTACATTAGGGCCTCTGGTGTCCAGCCTATACCATGGTGAGATTTGGTGGGGGGTAATTGCAGCCTCTCTCCTTGTTGAAAGGACAGCGTGACTGCCCATCCAGTGCCGTAATGAAGCTGTAGGTAGTGTGTGACTTATCTGCCCAGAATTAGAAGATACCTTGCTACAATCATCCCTAGAAGAAACCTCACAATGACCTGTGTAGTACTGCAGATAGCATTCACTCCCCGAGCTGCACGAGGCACTATCAGGTGTGTTTGTCATGCTTAGACCTTCCAGCAGTCTGGTCAGGGTCAGTTTACATACAGATGTGATGAGTAAAGCAACAAGGTTCCTTTTTTTTTTTTCCTTCATGCCAAACACCACTCCCCAACACACGGTTAGCACGCCTCGATGATAAAAACACTCTGTTGCTTGCAATGACCTTCCCTTATAATTACAGCTAGCTCAGACCCCCAACAGCTATGTGGGTTTATTCTGCTTCCTTAGATGACTAATGTTCATGCTTTATCCTTTTGCGTCTGAATGCATAAAGTAGGAATTACAGCGTGTATTCCATAGATGTCTGCAGCTCAATGGCCAGTAGCTTGGTGATCCCTATACCGATAAATCAGTCCTTAATAACAAGCTGTGTTACTGTGGAGTCCTGTCCTGTGCAGGAGGAGTCTCTCGTTTTGGGTGACGGTAGTTTTTGAAAGTGGTGTAAACGTAACGGCAGCTTTCACTTCTCATATATTTCTTTACCAGCAGATAGCAGTGACTGGAGAATGTGGCTCTGTGTCCACCAACTCTGAGCGCCAGGCTCCGCTTGCTGGAGTTGGGAAGTGACACTAGGCTGGTGCCTGTAATGCCGCTTATCCACTACGTGATTGAACAAAAACGACATCGTTATCATTCAATTGCTTGTTAATTGTCCGCAAATCGGGCAGTTTAATGTCGAAAAACGACCAGCGATGTGTGCGCCGCTGGTCGTTTTTTGACATCTCTTTGCCCAAACATGCTGCTCAACCCTGACGACATCGTCAGTTTGACCATGTTTGGGGATGATTGATGCGCCTACACTGAAAGACTGACCGCTCAGTGTAGGCACATCAGACTGTGAACCGACGGCACGATTACAATGTCGTAGTCATCCACTCGTTTCACAGTCACCTAGTGGATGTGCGGCATAAGTCGCCCGTCTGTCTCGCTGTCCATAGGCCTCTCCTGAGGGTTTGGCGTTTGCAGCTGGCCGGTGATGGACTGTAATAACCCTGTATTTTAACGTTTTCCTTTTTTATAGACAATGCTTAAAATGCCTGTACCAATGGAATACAGCACATTGGGCCTTATTCTAAAGTCTCGCGCCATGCTGATACTCGCTCAGATATGTTTTTCAACCGCGTTCCGCATTTGCGAATGAGAAGCGCTGCATAAGAAACGTAATGGGTGGTGGCTATTCGGACCTGGTGGGATGCAGAAATGGTTCTGAATTGAGACTAAATATAATGACACCAGTAACAAGGGGATTGCTGTACTGCAAGGAAGGCATCACTGGTCTTACTGCGAATTAGACTCGCGGTGATCAGGGCATATATAAAGAGGAGCTAAGAGGCCTGGCTGATTGTGTTCCCTGGAGAGTCTGTGTTACTGGAGGTGTCAGGGTGTATGTAAGGAGGAGCTATGAGGCCTGGCTGATTGTGTTCCCTGGAGAGTCTGTTACTGGAGGTGTCAGGGTGTATGTAAGGAGGAGCTATGAGGCCTGGCTGATTGTGTTCCCTGGAGAGTCTGTTACTGGAGGTGTCAGGGTGTATGTAAGGAGGAGCTATGAGGCCTGGCTGATTGTGTTCCCTGGAGAGTCTGTGTTACTGGAGGTGTCAGGGTGTATGTAAGGAGGAGCTATGAGGCCTGGCTGATTGTGTTCCCTGGAGAGTCTGTGTTACTGGAGGTGTCAGGGTGTATGTAAGGAGGAGCTATGAGGCCTGGCTGATTGTGTTCCCTGGAGAGTCTGTGTTACTGGAGGTGTCAGGGTGTATGTAAGGAGGAGCTATGAGGCCTGGCTGATTGTGTTCCCTGGAGAGTCTGTGTTACTGGAGGTGTCAAGGTGTATGTAAGGAGGAGCTATGAGGCCTGGCTGATTGTGTTCCCTGGAGAGTCTGTTACTGGAGGTGTCAGGGTGTATGTAAGGAGGAGCTATGAGGCCTGGCTGATTGTGTTCCCTGGAGAGTGTTACTGGAGGTGTCAGGGTGTATGTAAGGAGGAGCTATGAGGCCTGGCTGATTGTGTTCCCTGGAGAGTGTTACTGGAGGTGTCAGGGTGTATGTAAGGAGGAGCTATGAGGCCTGGCTGATTGTGTTCCCTGGAGAGTGTTACTGGAGGTGTCAGGGTGTATGTAAGGAGGAGCTATGAGGCCTGGCTGATTGTGTTCCCTGGAGAGTGTTACTGGAGGTGTCAGGGTGTATGTAAGGAGGAGCTATGAGGCCTGGCTGATTGTGTTCCCTGGAGAGTCTGTGTTACTGGAGGTGTCAGGGTGTATGTAAGGAGGAGCTATGAGGCCTGGCTGATTGTGTTCCCTGGAGAGTGTTACTGGAGGTGTCAGGGTGTATGTAAGGAGGAGCTATGAGGCCTGGCTGATTGTGTTCCCTGGAGAGTCTGTGTTACTGGAGGTGTCAGGGTGTATGTAAGGAGGAGCTATGAGGCCTGGCTGGTTGTGTTCCCTGGAGAGTCTGTGTTACTGGAGGTGTCAGGGTGTATGTAAGGAGGAGCTATGAGGCCTGGCTGATTGTGTTCCCTGGAGAGTGTTACTGGAGGTGTCAGGGTGTATGTAAGGAGGAGCTATGAGGCCTGGCTGATTGTGTTCCCTGGAGAGTCTGTTACTGGAGGTGTCAGGGTGTATGTAAGGAGGAGCTATGAGGCCTGGCTGATTGTGTTCCCTGGAGAGTGTTACTGGAGGTGTCAGGGTGTATGTAAGGAGGAGCTATGAGGCCTGGCTGGTTGTGTTCCCTGGAGAGTCTGTGTTACTGGAGGTGTCAGGGTGTATGTAAGGAGGAGCTATGAGGCCTGGCTGATTGTGTTCCCTGGAGAGTCTGTGTTACTGGAGGTGTCAGGGTGTATGTAAGGAGGAGCTATGAGGCCTGGCTGATTGTGTTCCCTGGAGAGTTACTGGAGGTGTCAGGGTGTATGTAAGGAGGAGCTATGAGGCCTGGCTGATTGTGTTCCCTGGAGAGTGTTACTGGAGGTGTCAGGGTGTATGTAAGGAGGAGCTATGAGGCCTGGCTGATTGTGTTCCCTGGAGAGTGTTACTGGAGGTGTCAGGGTGTATGTAAGGAGGAGCTATGAGGCCTGGCTGATTGTGTTCCCTGGAGAGTCTGTGTTACTGGAGGTGTCAGGGTGTATGTAAGGAGGAGCTATGAGGCCTGGCTGGTTGTGTTCCCTGGAGAGTCTGTGTTACTGGAGGTGTCAGGGTGTATGTAAGGAGGAGCTATGAGGCCTGGCTGATTGTGTTCCCTGGAGAGTGTTACTGGAGGTGTCAGGGTGTATGTAAGGAGGAGCTATGAGGCCTGGCTGATTGTGTTCCCTGGAGAGTGTTACTGGAGGTGTCAGGGTGTATGTAAGGAGGAGCTATGAGGCCTGGCTGGTTGTGTTCCCTGGAGAGTCTGTGTTACTGGAGGTGTCAGGGTGTATGTAAGGAGGAGCTATGAGGCCTGGCTGATTGTGTTCCCTGGAGAGTGTTACTGGAGGTGTCAGGGTGTATGTAAGGAGGAGCTATGAGGCCTGGCTGATTGTGTTCCCTGGAGAGTGTTACTGGAGGTGTCAGGGTGTATGTAAGGAGGAGCTATGAGGCCTGGCTGATTGTGTTCCCTGGAGAGTGTTACTGGAGGTGTCAGGGTGTATGTAAGGAGGAGCTATGAGGCCTGGCTGATTGTGTTCCCTGGAGAGTCTGTGTTACTGGAGGTGTCAGGGTGTATGTAAGGAGGAGCTATGAGGCCTGGCTGATTGTGTTCCCTGGAGAGTCTGTGTTACTGGAGGTGTCAGGGTGTATGTAAGGAGGAGCTATGAGGCCTGGCTGGTTGTGTTCCCTGGAGAGTCTGTGTTACTGGAGGTGTCAGGGTGTATGTAAGGAGGAGCTATGAGGCCTGGCTGATTGTGTTCCCTGGAGAGTGTTACTGGAGGTGTCAGGGTGTATGTAAGGAGGAGCTATGAGGCCTGGCTGGTTGTGTTCCCTGGAGAGTGTGTGTTACTGGAGGTGTCAGGGTGTATGTAAGGAGGAGCTATGAGGCCTGGCTGATTGTGTTCCCTGGAGAGTCTGTGTTACTGGAGGTGTCAGGGTGTATGTAAGGAGGAGCTATGAGGCCTGGCTGGTTGTGTTCCCTGGAGAGTCTGTGTTACTGGAGGTGTCAGGGTGTATGTAAGGAGGAGCTATGAGGCCTGGCTGATTGTGTTCCCTGGAGAGTGTTACTGGAGGTGTCAGGGTGTATGTAAGGAGGAGCTATGAGGCCTGGCTGGTTGTGTTCCCTGGAGAGTCTGTGTTACTGGAGGTGTCAGGGTGTATGTAAGGAGGAGCTATGAGGCCTGGCTGATTGTGTTCCCTGGAGAGTCTGTGTTACTGGAGGTGTCAGGGTGTATGTAAGGAGGAGCTATGAGGCCTGGCTGGTTGTGTTCCCTGGAGAGTCTGTGTTACTGGAGGTGTCAGGGTGTATGTAAGGAGGAGCTATGAGGCCTGGCTGATTGTGTTCCCTGGAGAGTCTGTGTTACTGGAGGTGTCAGGGTGTATGTAAGGAGGAGCTATGAGGCCTGGCTGGTTGTGTTCCCTGGAGAGTCTGTTACTGGAGGTGTCAGGGTGTATGTAAGGAGGAGCTATGAGGCCTGGCTGATTGTGTTCCCTGGAGAGTCTGTTACTGGAGGTGTCAGGGTGTATGTAAGGAGGAGCTATGAGGCCTGGCTGATTGTGTTCCCTGGAGAGTCTGTGTTACTGGAGGTGTCAGGGTGTATGTAAGGAGGAGCTATGAGGCCTGGCTGATTGTGTTCCCTGGAGAGTCTGTGTTACTGGAGGTGTCAGGGTGTATGTAAGGAGGAGCTATGAGGCCTGGCTGATTGTGTTCCCTGGAGAGTGTTACTGGAGGTGTCAGGGTGTATGTAAGGAGGAGCTATGAGGCCTGGCTGATTGTGTTCCCTGGAGAGTCTGTGTTACTGGAGGTGTCAGGGTGTATGTAAGGAGGAGCTATGAGGCCTGGCTGGTTGTGTTCCCTGGAGAGTCTGTGTTACTGGAGGTGTCAGGGTGTATGTAAGGAGGAGCTATGAGGCCTGGCTGATTGTGTTCCCTGGAGAGTGTTACTGGAGGTGTCAGGGTGTATGTAAGGAGGAGCTATGAGGCCTGGCTGGTTGTGTTCCCTGGAGAGTCTGTGTTACTGGAGGTGTCAGGGTGTATGTAAGGAGGAGCTATGAGGCCTGGCTGATTGTGTTCCCTGGAGAGTCTGTGTTACTGGAGGTGTCAGGGTGTATGTAAGGAGGAGCTATGAGGCCTGGCTGGTTGTGTTCCCTGGAGAGTCTGTGTTACTGGAGGTGTCAGGGTGTATGTAAGGAGGAGCTATGAGGCCTGGCTGATTGTGTTCCCTGGAGAGTCTGTGTTACTGGAGGTGTCAGGGTGTATGTAAGGAGGAGCTATGAGGCCTGGCTGGTTGTGTTCCCTGGAGAGTCTGTTACTGGAGGTGTCAGGGTGTATGTAAGGAGGAGCTATGAGGCCTGGCTGATTGTGTTCCCTGGAGAGTCTGTTACTGGAGGTGTCAGGGTGTATGTAAGGAGGAGCTATGAGGCCTGGCTGATTGTGTTCCCTGGAGAGTCTGTGTTACTGGAGGTGTCAGGGTGTATGTAAGGAGGAGCTATGAGGCCTGGCTGATTGTGTTCCCTGGAGAGTCTGTGTTACTGGAGGTGTCAGGGTGTATGTAAGGAGGAGCTATGAGGCCTGGCTGATTGTGTTCCCTGGAGAGTGTTACTGGAGGTGTCAGGGTGTATGTAAGGAGGAGCTATGAGGCCTGGCTGATTGTGTTCCCTGGAGAGTGTTACTGGAGGTGTCAGGGTGTATGTAAGGAGGAGCTATGAGGCCTGGCTGATTGTGTTCCCTGGAGAGTGTTACTGGAGGTGTCAGGGTGTATGTAAGGAGGAGCTATGAGGCCTGGCTGGTTGTGTTCCCTGGAGAGTGTTACTGGAGGTGTCAGGGTGTATGTAAGGAGGAGCTATGAGGCCTGGCTGATTGTGTTCCCTGGAGAGTGTTACTGGAGGTGTCAGGGTGTATGTAAGGAGGAGCTATGAGGCCTGGCTGATTGTGTTCCCTGGAGAGTGTTACTGGAGGTGTCAGGGTGTATGTAAGGAGGAGCTATGAGGCCTGGCTGGTTGTGTTCCCTGGAGAGTCTGTGTTACTGGAGGTGTCAGGGTGTATGTAAGGAGGAGCTATGAGGCCTGGCTGATTGTGTTCCCTGGAGAGTCTGTGTTACTGGAGGTGTCAGGGTGTATGTAAGGAGGAGCTATGAGGCCTGGCTGATTGTGTTCCCTGGAGAGTGTTACTGGAGGTGTCAGGGTGTATGTAAGGAGGAGCTATGAGGCCTGGCTGATTGTGTTCCCTGGAGAGTCTGTTACTGGAGGTGTCAGGGTGTATGTAAGGAGGAGCTATGAGGCCTGGCTGATTGTGTTCCCTGGAGAGTCTGTGTTACTGGAGGTGTCAGGGTGTATGTAAGGAGGAGCTATGAGGCCTGGCTGGTTGTGTTCCCTGGAGAGTGTTACTGGAGGTGTCAGGGTGTATGTAAGGAGGAGCTATGAGGCCTGGCTGGTTGTGTTCCCTGGAGAGTGTTACTGGAGGTGTCAGGGTGTATGTAAGGAGGAGCTATGAGGCCTGGCTGATTGTGTTCCCTGGAGAGTCTGTGTTACTGGAGGTGTCAGGGTGTATGTAAGGAGGAGCTATGAGGCCTGGCTGATTGTGTTCCCTGGAGAGTGTTACTGGAGGTGTCAGGGTGTATGTAAGGAGGAGCTATGAGGCCTGGCTGGTTGTGTTCCCTGGAGAGTGTTACTGGAGGTGTCAGGGTGTATGTAAGGAGGAGCTATGAGGCCTGGCTGGTTGTGTTCCCTGGAGAGTCTGTGTTACTGGAGGTGTCAGGGTGTATGTAAGGAGGAGCTATGAGGCCTGGCTGATTGTGTTCCCTGGAGAGTGTTACTGGAGGTGTCAGGGTGTATGTAAGGAGGAGCTATGAGGCCTGGCTGATTGTGTTCCCTGGAGAGTGTTACTGGAGGTGTCAGGGTGTATGTAAGGAGGAGCTATGAGGCCTGGCTGATTGTGTTCCCTGGAGAGTCTGTGTTACTGGAGGTGTCAGGGTGTATGTAAGGAGGAGCTATGAGGCCTGGCTGGTTGTGTTCCCTGGAGAGTCTGTGTTACTGGAGGTGTCAGGGTGTATGTAAGGAGGAGCTATGAGGCCTGGCTGATTGTGTTCCCTGGAGAGTGTTACTGGAGGTGTCAGGGTGTATGTAAGGAGGAGCTATGAGGCCTGGCTGGTTGTGTTCCCTGGAGAGTCTGTGTTACTGGAGGTGTCAGGGTGTATGTAAGGAGGAGCTATGAGGCCTGGCTGATTGTGTTCCCTGGAGAGTCTGTGTTACTGGAGGTGTCAGGGTGTATGTAAGGAGGAGCTATGAGGCCTGGCTGGTTGTGTTCCCTGGAGAGTCTGTGTTACTGGAGGTGTCAGGGTGTATGTAAGGAGGAGCTATGAGGCCTGGCTGATTGTGTTCCCTGGAGAGTCTGTGTTACTGGAGGTGTCAGGGTGTATGTAAGGAGGAGCTATGAGGCCTGGCTGGTTGTGTTCCCTGGAGAGTCTGTTACTGGAGGTGTCAGGGTGTATGTAAGGAGGAGCTATGAGGCCTGGCTGATTGTGTTCCCTGGAGAGTCTGTTACTGGAGGTGTCAGGGTGTATGTAAGGAGGAGCTATGAGGCCTGGCTGATTGTGTTCCCTGGAGAGTCTGTGTTACTGGAGGTGTCAGGGTGTATGTAAGGAGGAGCTATGAGGCCTGGCTGATTGTGTTCCCTGGAGAGTCTGTGTTACTGGAGGTGTCAGGGTGTATGTAAGGAGGAGCTATGAGGCCTGGCTGATTGTGTTCCCTGGAGAGTGTTACTGGAGGTGTCAGGGTGTATGTAAGGAGGAGCTATGAGGCCTGGCTGATTGTGTTCCCTGGAGAGTGTTACTGGAGGTGTCAGGGTGTATGTAAGGAGGAGCTATGAGGCCTGGCTGATTGTGTTCCCTGGAGAGTGTTACTGGAGGTGTCAGGGTGTATGTAAGGAGGAGCTATGAGGCCTGGCTGGTTGTGTTCCCTGGAGAGTGTTACTGGAGGTGTCAGGGTGTATGTAAGGAGGAGCTATGAGGCCTGGCTGATTGTGTTCCCTGGAGAGTGTTACTGGAGGTGTCAGGGTGTATGTAAGGAGGAGCTATGAGGCCTGGCTGATTGTGTTCCCTGGAGAGTGTTACTGGAGGTGTCAGGGTGTATGTAAGGAGGAGCTATGAGGCCTGGCTGGTTGTGTTCCCTGGAGAGTCTGTGTTACTGGAGGTGTCAGGGTGTATGTAAGGAGGAGCTATGAGGCCTGGCTGATTGTGTTCCCTGGAGAGTCTGTGTTACTGGAGGTGTCAGGGTGTATGTAAGGAGGAGCTATGAGGCCTGGCTGATTGTGTTCCCTGGAGAGTGTTACTGGAGGTGTCAGGGTGTATGTAAGGAGGAGCTATGAGGCCTGGCTGATTGTGTTCCCTGGAGAGTCTGTTACTGGAGGTGTCAGGGTGTATGTAAGGAGGAGCTATGAGGCCTGGCTGATTGTGTTTCCTGGAGAGTGTGTTACTGGAGGTGTCAGGGTGTATGTAAGGAGGAGCTATGAGGCCTGGCTGGTTGTGTTCCCTGGAGAGTGTTACTGGAGGTGTCAGGGTGTATGTAAGGAGGAGCTATGAGGCCTGGCTGGTTGTGTTCCCTGGAGAGTGTTACTGGAGGTGTCAGGGTGTATGTAAGGAGGAGCTATGAGGCCTGGCTGATTGTGTTCCCTGGAGAGTCTGTGTTACTGGAGGTGTCAGGGTGTATGTAAGGAGGAGCTATGAGGCCTGGCTGATTGTGTTCCCTGGAGAGTGTTACTGGAGGTGTCAGGGTGTATGTAAGGAGGAGCTATGAGGCCTGGCTGGTTGTGTTCCCTGGAGAGTGTTACTGGAGGTGTCAGGGTGTATGTAAGGAGGAGCTATGAGGCCTGGCTGGTTGTGTTCCCTGGAGAGTCTGTGTTACTGGAGGTGTCAGGGTGTATGTAAGGAGGAGCTATGAGGCCTGGCTGATTGTGTTCCCTGGAGAGTCTGTTACTGGAGGTGTCAGGGTGTATGTAAGGAGGAGCTATGAGGCCTGGCTGGTTGTGTTCCCTGGAGAGTGTTACTGGAGGTGTCAGGGTGTATGTAAGGAGGAGCTATGAGGCCTGGCTGATTGTGTTCCCTGGAGAGTGTTACTGGAGGTGTCAGGGTGTATGTAAGGAGGAGCTATGAGGCCTGGCTGATTGTGTTCCCTGGAGAGTGTTACTGGAGGTGTCAGGGTGTATGTAAGGAGGAGCTATGAGGCCTGGCTGGTTGTGTTCCCTGGAGAGTGTTACTGGAGGTGTCAGGGTGTATGTAAGGAGGAGCTATGAGGCCTGGCTGATTGTGTTCCCTGGAGAGTGTTACTGGAGGTGTCAGGGTGTATGTAAGGAGGAGCTATGAGGCCTGGCTGATTGTGTTCCCTGGAGAGTGTTACTGGAGGTGTCAGGGTGTATGTAAGGAGGAGCTATGAGGCCTGGCTGGTTGTGTTCCCTGGAGAGTCTGTGTTACTGGAGGTGTCAGGGTGTATGTAAGGAGGAGCTATGAGGCCTGGCTGATTGTGTTCCCTGGAGAGTCTGTGTTACTGGAGGTGTCAGGGTGTATGTAAGGAGGAGCTATGAGGCCTGGCTGATTGTGTTCCCTGGAGAGTGTTACTGGAGGTGTCAGGGTGTATGTAAGGAGGAGCTATGAGGCCTGGCTGATTGTGTTCCCTGGAGAGTCTGTTACTGGAGGTGTCAGGGTGTATGTAAGGAGGAGCTATGAGGCCTGGCTGATTGTGTTTCCTGGAGAGTGTGTTACTGGAGGTGTCAGGGTGTATGTAAGGAGGAGCTATGAGGCCTGGCTGGTTGTGTTCCCTGGAGAGTGTTACTGGAGGTGTCAGGGTGTATGTAAGGAGGAGCTATGAGGCCTGGCTGGTTGTGTTCCCTGGAGAGTGTTACTGGAGGTGTCAGGGTGTATGTAAGGAGGAGCTATGAGGCCTGGCTGATTGTGTTCCCTGGAGAGTCTGTGTTACTGGAGGTGTCAGGGTGTATGTAAGGAGGAGCTATGAGGCCTGGCTGATTGTGTTCCCTGGAGAGTGTTACTGGAGGTGTCAGGGTGTATGTAAGGAGGAGCTATGAGGCCTGGCTGGTTGTGTTCCCTGGAGAGTGTTACTGGAGGTGTCAGGGTGTATGTAAGGAGGAGCTATGAGGCCTGGCTGGTTGTGTTCCCTGGAGAGTCTGTGTTACTGGAGGTGTCAGGGTGTATGTAAGGAGGAGCTATGAGGCCTGGCTGATTGTGTTCCCTGGAGAGTCTGTTACTGGAGGTGTCAGGGTGTATGTAAGGAGGAGCTATGAGGCCTGGCTGGTTGTGTTCCCTGGAGAGTGTTACTGGAGGTGTCAGGGTGTATGTAAGGAGGAGCTATGAGGCCTGGCTGATTGTGTTCCCTGGAGAGTGTTACTGGAGGTGTCAGGGTGTATGTAAGGAGGAGCTATGAGGCCTGGCTGATTGTGTTCCCTGGAGAGTGTTACTGGAGGTGTCAGGGTGTATGTAAGGAGGAGCTATGAGGCCTGGCTGGTTGTGTTCCCTGGAGAGTCTGTGTTACTGGAGGTGAGGGGGAAGCCCTACACCTCAGACGTGGCAAAGTAAGGATGGGTAACCTATACAAATCTGTACCACCTGGCGGGGTAAGGCCATCTGGCCACAGTCTGTGTTGACGCCTACAACAATTGCTGGCATTGGCCATAGCGCTGACAATGTGGAGCAGACTTTAGGGGGTGAACATTTTACCACCAAGTAGGTTTGCGGATTTTCTTTTGCTTTTGTATTAATGTTTACCTGGGAGCTCTGATTTGTGTAAACCACGTCCCCAGTGACATGGATATAATGGTCACATGAGTGGTAGCTGGCATTGGATAATGCAGATGTCGCAGCACAAGTTCCTGACCTGTTTGTACACGACGACCCGCGTCCTAGCTCTGTACATGAGGCTGCTCGCTTCTGTCTTCATACTCAGTAGTGGCGCTTGTGTTGCTAACTGACTGGTATATTTGTCATGGAAAATAATTCTGCAATATAAAACTATACTTAATGTGAGAAATATTACATAGTAAAAGTATAAACCGGTTAGAGTTTAGGTCAGGTGATTTAGATTTACATATTTTTAAAGAGCAAGTTAAAGCCTCTCCTAATCTATAGCAGCTGTTGTGCATTGTTGCTGTAATAACTGACCTACATGTCCCCATCACACGCGCCCAGTTGTGCAGCAAGCTGCCGTGTTGGAGGGGGGCTCTTCTCTAGTACAGAAAACAATATGGCCTGGCCAGTGACATTGCAGCTGCTTAAATGACTGTGGTTTAGGCTATTGGACTAGCATGGAATCCCATCAGTGTCCAGCTGATATAGGAGGGAGGGAAGTTACTATTGTACCACAGCAGTAATGGAGTGTTATACCCCTTTTACACCAAAATCCTGGGTCCGACCCTGGAATATGAACACTGGTCAATCCCGGGTCGAACTCTGCTTCAGACCCCGTTTACACTGCAACTCGACCTGGGTTATTCCCGAGTTTGCCCCGTTTACACTGAACCCGGGTAATCCCTGCTTTTCTCTATAGAAGTCATTTAAAATGGTCTGTTTTAAGGTCTGACAAAGATGGTCACTAAAGGCAACAAAAGAGAGGGGTGGGGACTGATTACAGCATTGCTACAGGCTGCAGTTCTGGCTGTGGCAGGCTGTGTATCAGCCTGTGTTTGTGGCTGCTGGTCAGGCTGTGGTGCAGGGTGCTGTTCTGGCTGTGGCAGGCTGTGTATCAGCCTGTGTTTATGGCTGCTGGTCAGGCTGCTGTTCTGGCTGTGGCAGGCTGTGTATCAGCCTGTGTTTGTGGCTGCTGGTCAGGCTGTGGTGCAGGGTGCTGTTCTGGCTGTGGCAGGCTGTGTATCAGCCTGTGTTTGTGGCTGTGGTGCAGGGTGCTGTTCTGGCTGTGGCAGGCTGTGTATCAGCCTGTGTTTATGGCTGCTGGTCAGGCTGCTGTTCTGGCTGTGGCAGGCTGTGTATCAGCCTGTGTTTGTGGCTGCTGGTCAGGCTGTGGTGCAGGGTGCAGTTCTGGCTGTCGGAGGCTGTGTATCAGCCTGTGTTTGTGGCTGCTGGTCAGGCTGTGGTGCAGGCTGCAGTTCTGGCTGTAGCAGGCTGTGTATCACCCTGTGTTTGTGGCTGCTGGTCAGGCTGTGGTGCAGGGCGCAGTTCTGGCTGTGGCAGGCTGTGTATCAGCCTGTGCTTGTGGCTGCTGGTCAGGCTGTGGTGCAGGGTGCTGTTCTGGCTGTGGCAGGCTGTGTATCAGCCTGTGTTTGTGGCTGCTGGTCAGGCTGTGGTGCAGGTTGCTGTTCTGGCTGTGGCAGGCTGTGTATCAGCCTGTGTTTGTGGCTGTGGTGCAGGCTGCTGTTCTGGCTGTGGCAGGCTGTGTATCAGCCTGTGTTTGTGGCTGCTGGTCAGGCTGTGGTGCAGGGTGCAGTTCTGGCTGTGGCAGTCTGTGTATCACCCTGTGTTTGTGGCTGCTGGTCAGGCTGTGGTGCAGGTTGCTGTTCTGGCTGTGGTAGGCTGTGTATCAGCCTGTGTTTGTGGCTGCTGGTCAGGCTGTGGTGCAGGTTGCTGTTCTGGCTGTGGCAGGCTGTGTATCAGCCTGTGTTTGTGGCTGTGGTGCAGGCTGCAGTTCTGGCTGTGGCAGGCTGTGTATTAGCCTGTGCTTGTGGCTGCTGGTCAGGCTGTGGTGCAGGCTGTGGCAGGCTGTGTATCAGTCTGTGTTTGTGGCTGCTGGTCAGGCTGTGGTGCAGGGTGCAGTTCTGGCTGTGGCAGGCTGTGTATCAGCCTGTGCTTGTGGCTGCTGGTCAGGCTGTGGTGCAGGGTGCAGTTCTGGCTGTGGCAGGCTGTGTATCAGCCTGTGTTTGTGGCTGCTGGTCAGGCTGTGGTACAGGCTGCTGTTCTGGCTGTGGCAGGCTGTGTATCGGCCTGTGTTTGTGGCTGCTGGTCAGGCTGTGGTACAGGCTGCTGTTCTGGCTGTGGCAGGCTGTGTATCAGCCTGCGTTTGTGGCTGTTGGTCAGGCTGTGGTGCAGGGTGCAGTTCTGGCTGTGGCAGGCTGTGTATCAGCCTGTGTTTGTGGCTGCTGGTCAGGCTGTGGTGCAGGTTGCTGTTCTGGCTGTGGTAGGCTGTGTATCAGCCTGTGTTTGTGGCTGCTGGTCAGGCTGTGGTACAGGTTGCTGTTCTGGCTGTGGCAGGCTGTGTATCAGCCTGTGCTTGTGGCTGCTGGTCAGGCTGTGGTGCAGGGTGCAGTTCTGGCTGTGGCAGGCTGTGTATCAGCCTGTGTTTGTGGCTGTGGTGCAGGCTGCAGTTCTGGCTGTGGCAGGCTGTGTATCAGCCTGTGCTTGTGGCTGCTGGTCAGGCTGTGGTGCAGGCTGTGGCAGGCTGTGTATCAGTCTGTGTTTGTGGCTGCTGGTCAGGCTGTGGTGCAGGGTGCAGTTCTGGCTGTGGCAGGCTGTGTATCAGCCTGTGCTTGTGGCTGCTGGTCAGGCTGTGGTGCAGGGTGCAGTTCTGGCTGTGGCAGGCTGTGTATCAGCCTGTGTTTGTGGCTGCTGGTCAGGCTGTGGTACAGGCTGCTGTTCTGGCTGTGGCAGGCTGTGTATCGGCCTGTGTTTGTGGCTGCTGGTCAGGCTGTGGTACAGGCTGCTGTTCTGGCTGTGGCAGGCTGTGTATCAGCCTGCGTTTGTGGCTGTTGGTCAGGCTGTGGTGCAGGGTGCAGTTCTGGCTGTGGCAGGCTGTGTATCAGCCTGTGTTTGTGGCTGTTGGTCAGGCTGTGGTGCAGGGTGCAGTTCTGGCTGTGGCAGGCTGTGTATGTGGCTGCTGGTCAGGCTGTGGTACAGGTTGCTGTTCTGGCTGTGGCAGGCTGTGTATCAGCCTGTGCTTGTGGCTGCTGGTCAGGCTGTGGTGCAGGGTGCAGTTCTGGCTGTGGCAGTCTGTGTATCAGCCTGTGTTTGTGGCTGCTGGTCAGGCTGTGGTGCAGGGTGCAGTTCTGGCTGTGGCAGTCTGTGTATCGGCCTGTGTTTGTGGCTGCTGGTCAGGCTGTGGTACAGGCTGCTGTTCTGGCTGTGGCAGGCTGTGTATCAGCCTGCGTTTGTGGCTGTTGGTCAGGCTGTGGTGCAGGGTGCAGTTCTGGCTGTGGCAGGCTGTGTATCAGCCTGTGTTTGTGGCTGTTGGTCAGGCTGTGGTGCAGGGTGCAGTTCTGGCTGTGGCAGGCTGTGTATGTGGCTGCTGGTCAGGCTGTGGTACAGGCTGCTGTTCTGGCTGTGGCAGGCTGTGTATCAGCCTGTGTTTGTGGCTGCTGGTCAGGCTGTGGTGCAGGGTGCAGTTCTGGCTGTGTATCAGCCTGTGTTTGTGGCTGTTGGTCAGGCTGTGGTGCAGGGTGCAGTTCTGGCTGTGGCAGGCTGTGTATCAGCCTGTGTTTGTGGCTGCTGGTCAGGCTGTGGTACAGGCTGCTGTTCTGGCTGTGGCAGGCTGTGTATCGGCCTGTGTTTGTGGCTGCTGGTCAGGCTGTGGTACAGGCTGCTGTTCTGGCTGTGTATCAGCCTGTGTTTGTGGCTGTTGGTCAGGCTGTGGTGCAGGGTGTGTATGTGGCTGCTGGTCAGGCTGTGGTACAGGCTGCTGTTCTGGCTGTGGCAGGCTGTGTATCAGCCTGTGTTTGTGGCTGCTGGTCAGGCTGTGGTGCAGGGTGCAGTTCTGGCTGTGTATCAGCCTGTGTTTGTGGCTGCTGGTCAGGCTGTGGTACAGGCTGCTGTTCTGGCTGTGGCAGGCTGTGTATCAGCCTGTGTTTGTGGCTGCTGGTCAGGCTGTGGTGCAGGAGGTTAGGTAGGCAAGCAATGGCTTCATGTGCGTCTCTCTCTGCAGGGAACTGACAAATTACATCATCTGCCAGTGCCCCAGAAGCTCCAATCAGCATCTTTCAGAGCTAGCCGAGTCAATTAATCAGGGTAGCACCCGTTTACACTGCCTCATGACCCGGGAACAACCCGTTTTCAACCCTGCTCTCAACCCGAGTAAGATTGCCGGGTAAATCAACCCGGGTTATTTTTTTGGGAGCCGTTCACACAGAGCCTCAACCCGGATCGACCTGGCAATAACCCGGGTTATTTGTTTGGTGTAAAAGGGGTATTAGACTAATGCACAATGATTTATGTTGTGCTTGGGAAATGGACTATATAGTATAATGAAATGAGTGGCATGAAGCCATTAACTAAATTATTATTGCATAATCGAATGCCATTTGTGTAACTAAATGAGAACACAGTTTGTAATTGTAATTGCTAATAGTGTAAATCAATGGTTCTCCACTTCAGTCCTCAAGTACCACCGACAGGTCAGGTTTTGTGGATTTCTTAAACTCACTCGTGCATTATTATTGTTGCTGGGTCAGTAATTGTACCACTTCCATGCACAGAATTCCTGAAAACATGAAGTGTTGGGAAAACTTGAGGGCTGAGGTTGAAAACCACCTGCTGTAAATAAAATCTGGTAGTATCCATTTCAACTTTGAATGAAATGAGTTTTGGTGACATGATTTAGGTAGAAATACAAACCATAACCAGGTGCAGAAATTAAATATATATATATATATATATATATATATATATACACACACACACACGCAGTAAATGCGGCGCTCTGGTTTCAATAAGACTGGTAACACTAAATTTCCTCGGGTCATTGTTTCTGTGCATTTTCGTCAGGACGGACATTGAAACGTTGACGCCAGGAAATTTGATTACTTTACTTAAAGCATTACATTATATGTGGTCTTTGAGGTCTGAATAAGCGCACCCTAAGGTGAGTAATCATTTTCAGTTCACCAAAATGACCTGATTTAGGTAGAAGCATGTATCCCTCCTTTTCCTCCCCCTCTGTATTCCCAGGCCCCCCACAAACTTTTCACGCCATCTTCCATAGCTACACAATGGTGGTTACTAATGGGTGTGATGTTGGGCTGCATGTAAGTCACAGGAGACGGCTGTATGTGTGTCTCCAATACTTGTAAGTCATATTTGTCAGTTCTGTTAATTACAGGGCAGATGTCTGTGCTCTAATTCCCCATACTGAGCCCTCATATACACGAAGCCTTGCACAATTCTCCTCCGTTCTATAAGAATAGGAATGTGGAATGCTGTCTCCTGGTAATGGAATGAGCAGGAAAGCTGAACATAATCTCTCTCCGCAGGTCTGATCCGCATGCCGAGTGGAGATGGGCAGTGGAGCGAGCTGCCATTATCTGCCGCTGGACCTGGTTACAGGCTCAGGTGTCTGATCTAGAGTTCCGGATACGGCAACAGACTGAGATCTACAAACAAATCCGTTGTACCAAGGTGAGAGCTGGAACTGACTTCAGAAGGATTCCTAGAGGCCGTGCCTAGCACATGGTGTACTGTGCTCTGTATAGTGAGTTAGTATGTGTCTAGCACATGGTGTACTGTGCTCTGTATAGTGAGTTAGTATGTGTCTAGCACATGGTGTACTGTGCTCTGTATAGTGAGTTAGTATGTGTCTAGCACATGGTGTACTGTGCTCTGTATAGTGAGTTAGTATGTGCCTAGCACATGGTGTACTGTGCTCTGTATAGTGAGTTAGTATGTGCCTAGCACATGGTGTACTGTGCTCTGTATAGTGAGTTAGTATGTGTCTAGCACTTGGTGTACTGTGCTCTGTATAGTGAGTTAGTATGTGCCTAGCACTTGGTGTACTGTGCTCTGTATAGTGAGTTAGTATGTGCCTAGCACATGGTGTACTGTGCTCTGTATAGTGAGTTAGTATGTGCCTAGCACATGGTGTACTGTGCTCTGTATAGTGAGTTAGTATGTGCCTAGCACTTGGTGTACTGTGCTCTGTATAGTGAGTTAGTATGTGTCTAGCACATGGTGTACTGTGCTCTGTATAGTGAGTTAGTATGTGCCTAGCACTTGGTGTACTGTGCTCTGTATAGTGAGTTAGTATGTGCCTAGCACATGGTGTACTGTGCTCTGTATAGTGAGTTAGTATGTGCCTAGCACTTGGTGTACTGTGCTCTGTATAGTGAGTTAGTATGTGTCTAGCACATGGTGTACTGTGCTCTGTATAGTGAGTTAGTATGTGTCTAGCACTTGGTGTACTGTGCTCTGTATAGTGAGTTAGTATGTGTCTAGCACATGGTGTACTGTGCTCTGTATAGTGAGTAGCACTTGGTGTACTGTGCTCTGTATAGTGAGTTAGTATGTGCCTAGCACTTGGTGTACTGTGCTCTGTATAGTGAGTTAGTATGTGCCTAGCACTTGGTGTACTGTGCTCTGCATAGTGAGTTAGTATGTGTCTAGCACATGGTGTACTGCGCTCTGTATAGTGAGTTAGTATGTGCCTAGCACTTGGTGTACTGTGCTCTGCATAGTGAGTTAGTATGTGCCTAGCACTTGGTGTACTGTGCTCTGTATAGTGAGTTAGTATGTGCCTAGCACATGGTGTACTGCGCTCTGTATAGTGAGTTAGTATGTGCCTAGCACTTGGTGTACTGCGCTCTGTATAGTGAGTTAGTATGTGCCTAGCACATGGTGTACTGTGCTCTGTATAGTGAGTTAGTATGTGTCTAGCACATGGTGTACTGTGCTCTGTATAGTGAGTTAGTATGTGCCTAGCACATGGTGTACTGTGCTCTGTATAGTGAGTTAGTATGTGTCTAGCACTTGGTGTACTGCGCTCTGTATAGTGAGTTAGTATGTGTCTAGCACTTGGTGTACTGCGCTCTGTATAGTGAGTTAGTATGTGTCTAGCACATGGTGTACTGTGCTCTGTATAGTGAGTTAGTAGGTGCCTAGCACTTGGTGTACTGTGCTCTGTATAGTGAGTTAGTAGGTGCCTAGCACATGGTGTACTGTGCTCTGTATAGTGAGTTAGTATGTGTCTAGCACTTGGTGTACTGTGCTCTGTATAGTGAGTTAGTATGTGCCTAGCACATGGTGTACTGTGCTCTGTATAGTGAGTTAGTATGTGCCTAGCACTTGGTGTACTGTGCTCTGTATAGTGAGTTAGTATGTGTCTAGCACATGGTGTACTGTGCTCTGTATAGTGAGTTAGTATGTGTCTAGCACTTGGTGTACTGTGCTCTGTATAGTGAGTTAGTATGTGTCTAGCACATGGTGTACTGTGCTCTGTATAGTGAGTTAGTATGTGCCTAGCACTTGGTGTACTGTGCTCTGTATAGTGAGTTAGTATGTGCCTAGCACTTGGTGTACTGTGCTCTGTATAGTGAGTTAGTATGTGCCTAGCACTTGGTGTACTGTGCTCTGCATAGTGAGTTAGTATGTGTCTAGCACATGGTGTACTGCGCTCTGTATAGTGAGTTAGTATGTGCCAAGCACTTGGTGTACTGTGCTCTGTATAGTGAGTTAGTATGTGTCTAGCACTTGGTTTACTGTGCTCTGTATAGTGAGTTAGTATGTGTCTAGCACTTGGTGTACTGTGCTCTGTATAGTGAGTTAGTATGTGTCTAGCGCATGGTGTACTGTGCTCTGTATAGTGAGTTAGTATGTGTCTAGCGCATGGTGTACTGTGCTCTGTATAGTGAGTTAGTATGTGTCTAGCGCATGGTGTACTGTGCTCTGTATAGTGAGTTAGTATGTGCCTAGCACTTGGTGTACTGTGCTCTGTATAGTGAGTTAGTATGTGCCTAGCACTTGGTGTACTGTGCTCTGTATAGTGAGTTAGTATGTGTCTAGCACTTGGTGTACTGTGCTCTGTATAGTGAGTTAGTATGTGCCTAGCACATGGTGTACTGTGCTCTGTATAGTGAGTTAGTATGTGTCTAGCACTTGGTGTACTGTGCTCTGTATAGTGAGTTAGTATGTGTCTAGCACATGGTGTACTGCGCTCTGTATAGTGAGTTAGTATGTGTCTAGCACTTGGTGTACTGTGCTCTGTATAGTGAGTTAGTAGGTGTCTAGCACATGGTGTACTGCGCTCTGTATAGTGAGTTAGTAGGTGCCTAGCACTTGGTGTACTGTGCTCTGTATAGTGAGTTAGTATGTGCCTAGCACATGGTGTACTGTGCTCTGTATAGTGAGTTAGTATGTGTCTAGCACTTGGTGTACTGTGCTCTGTATAGTGAGTTAGTATGTGTCTAGCACTTGGTGTACTGTGCTCTGTATAGTGAGTTAGTATGTGCCTAGCACATGGTGTACTGTGCTCTGTATAGTGAGTTAGTATGTGCCTAGCACATGGTGTACTGTGCTCTGTATAATGAGTTAGTATGTGCCTAGCACTTGGTGTACTGTGCTCTGTATAGTGAGTTAGTAGGTGTCTAGCACTTGGTGTACTGTGCTCTGTATAGTGAGTTAGTATGTGTCTAGCACTTGGTGTACTGTGCTCTGTATAGTGAGTTAGTATGTGCCTAGCACATGGTGTACTGTGCTCTGTATAGTGAGTTAGTATGTGCCTAGCACTTGGTGTACTGTGCTCTGTATAGTGAGTTAGTATGTGCCTAGCACTTGGTGTACTGTGCTCTGTATAGTGAGTTAGTATGTGCCTAGCACATGGTGTACTGTGCTCTGTATAGTGAGTTAGTATGTGCCTAGCACATGGTGTACTGTGCTCTGTATAGTGAGTTAGTAGGTGTCTAGCACTTGGTGTACTGTGCTCTGTATAGTGAGTTAGTAGGTGCCTAGCACATGGTGTACTGTGCTCTGTATAGTGAGTTAGTATGTGCCTAGCACTTGGTGTACTGTGCTCTGTATAGTGAGTTAGTATGTGCCTAGCACTTGGTGTACTGTGCTCTGTATAGTGAGTTAGTATGTGCCTAGCACATGGTGTACTGTGCTCTGTATAGTGAGTTAGTATGTGCCTAGCACATGGTGTACTGTGCTCTGTATAGTGAGTTAGTAGGTGTCTAGCACTTGGTGTACTGTGCTCTGTATAGTGAGTTAGTATGTGCCTAGCACATGGTGTACTGTGCTCTGTATAGTGAGTTAGTATGTGCCTAGCACTTGGTGTACTGTGCTCTGTATAGCGAGTTAGTAGGTGCCTAGCACTTGGTGTACTGTGCTCTGTATAGTGAGTTAGTAGGTGTCTAGCACTTGGTGTACTGTGCTCTGTATAGTGAGTTAGTAGGTGTCTAGCACATGGTGTACTGTGCTCTGTATAGTGAGTTAGTAGGTGCCTAGCACTTGGTGTACTGTGCTCTGTATAGTGAGTTAGTATGTGCCTAGCACATGGTGTGCTGTGCTCTGTATAGTGAGTTAGTATGTGTCTAGCACATGGTGTGCTGTGCTCTGTATAGTGAGTTAGTAGGTGCCTAGCACTTGGTGTACTGTGCTCTGTATAGTGAGTTAGTATGTGCCTAGCACATGGTGTACTGTGCTCTGTATAGTGAGTTAGTATGTGCCTAGCACATGGTGTACTGCGCTCTGTATAGTGAGTTAGTATGTGTCTAGCACATGGTGTACTGTGCTCTGTATAGTGAGTTAGTAGGTGCCTAGCACTTGGTGTACTGTGCTCTGTATAGTGAGTTAGTAGGTGCCTAGCACTTGGTGTACTGTGCTCTGTATAGTGAGTTAGTATGTGCCTAGCACATGGTGTACTGTGCTCTGTATAGGGAGTTAGTAAGTAGCGATGTGCTGCGCTCTGTATAGGGAGTTAGTAAGTAGCGATGTGCTGCGCTCTGTATAGGGAGTTAGTAAGTAGCGATGTGCTGTGCTCTGTATAGGGAGTTAGTAAGTAGCGATGTGCTGTGCTCTGTATAGTGAGTTAGTAAGTAGCGATGTGCTGCGCTCTGTATAGTGAGTTAGTAAGTAGCGATGTGCTGCGCTCTGTATAGTGAGTTAGTAAGTAGCGATGTGCTGCGCTCTGTATAGTGAGTTAGTAAGTAGCGATGTGCTGTGCTCTGTATAGGGAGTTAGTAAGTAGCGATGTGCTGCGCTCTGTATAGTGAGTTAGTAAGTAGCGATGTGCTGCGCTCTGTATAGGGAGTTAGTAAGTAGCGATGTGCTGCGCTCTGTATAGGGAGTTAGTAAGTAGCGATGTGCTGCGCTCTGTATAGTGAGTTAGTAAGTAGCGATGTGCTGTGCTCTGTATAGGGAGTTAGTAAGTAGCGATGTGCTGCGCTCTGTATAGTGAGTTAGTAAGTAGCGATGTGCTGTGCTCTGTATAGGGAGTTAGTAAGTAGCGATGTGCTGTGCTCTGTATAGTGAGTTAGTAAGTAGCGATGTGCTGTGCTCTGTATAGTGAGTTAGTAAGTAGCGATGTGCTGCGCTCTGTATAGGGAGTTAGTAAGTAGCGATGTGCTGCGCTCTGTATAGGGAGTTAGTAAGTAGCGATGTGCTGCGCTCTGTATAGTGAGTTAGTAAGTAGCGATGTGCTGCGCTCTGTATAGTGAGTTAGTAAGTAGCGATGTGCTGCGCTCTGTATAGGGAGTTAGTAAGTAGCGATGTGCTGCGCTCTGTATAGGGAGTTAGTAAGTAGCGATGTGCTGCGCTCTGTATAGTGAGTTAGTAAGTAGCGATGTGCTGCGCTCTGTATAGTGAGTTAGTAAGTAGCGATGTGCTGCTGATGGGATTGCCAGTGCGCTTTGCAGCTGGTTTAGGTACTGTAATGGAACATAAGATCCTTTCGCATGAGATTACTACTTTATAGGACAAATAAACTCTTCTGCTTATTATGAAATCAATTTGCCCTTTTTTTTAAGTTTTGGGCACTGATCTAGCTGCTTCTGGGACTGTCCAGTTTAGAACATGGGTATTAGTCCTTGCACACAGTACTCCATATATGCCAGTTTTAAACTTTTGGAGCAGAGGCCCACCTTTCTTTGACTTAGTTTTTGCCAAGCACCCGGATAAAACTAAGGACAGTCACACAATGTATAGCAGCTGAGTGATAGAAGTTACATAACTTGCGTCTCCCTGCGCTGCGCCTCTGCCAGCAATGAGATCTTCTATACATCAGGGAGCCCTGCCCTGGGGACATGGCATTGCCCTCACAGACGAGGCTCCTTCACAGCCCTTCTCCCTATTAGTTAGATTAGCAGCTGTGTGCTCAGACTCCTATATATTTATACAGTGGTTTAGTGTTCACTCTAGGTCTGGCGCCGGACCTAGAAAGGGCATTCTCTCGTGCCCGAAAAGGGCAGTATTTTTAAGACTTGCCCCCTTTTCTTCACTTTTGGGGGCGTGCCAGGTACTTACGGACATGCCGGGCTGCCGCCAAGCTCTCCTCACTGTGATTAGCTTCTGGGCACATGTGCACGGTATCTTTTCACCGGCAGTGATCCCTGCACCGCTATTTTCTTCTACCTGAGGGGCACTGCGGTCTGCGGGTGGGGACGGCGCCCTCCAGGTGGTTCTAACTAAACCAGCCTAGCAGGAACGCTAGTGGGTGATAACTGCTTGTCTGGGTTTAGGAGAATTTTTGGAGTAAAGAATCGCAAAGTGTTGTGATCAGTGTTTGTAGTAATTGTCAGGCAGGATGAATGTTTTGCGGTTTGTTTTACACGTGTCATCCGTGTAAACGCTAGAAACAAAGTGAGATGTAAGAATTCTGTCTGGGGTGAGTAACAAGCCTGAGTACCCTGGTCATGGTGCGACTGCTGAGGAGTCATGAGGTAATCCCCCCCCCCCCCCCTCCATCTGTCCTCTGTCTGATTCCTGCCACCGCGTCTAATTATAGACTACACCTTTCATTCCATCATTTTATTCTCCAATAATACTGCAAGTTCTCAGGGCTAAATGTAACACTTTGCCTAGAATCTCTCCTGCCTGGAATAAAAGCCTGGTCCAGACAGCCGACGGTGACCTGCACTGTTTGTGCTTAAACCCCTCTGTTTACGGGTATGAGACAGTGTATAGCGGGTCCAGTCATATAAAGCCCCCCAGTGTCACAGTAAGGAGAAGCTGGTGTACAGGTATGTAGTCATATAAAGCCCCCCAGTGTCACAGTAAGGAGAAGCTGGTGTACAGGTCTGTAGTCATATAAAGCCCCCCAGTGTCACAGTAAGGAGAAGCTGGTGTACAGGTATGTAGTCATATAAAGCCCCCCCAGTGTCACAGTAAGGAGAGGCTGGTGTACAGGTCTGTAGTCATATAAAGCCCCCCCAGTGTCACAGTAAGGAGAAGCTGGTGTACAGGTATGTAGTCATATAAAGCCCCCCCAGTGTCACAGTAAGGAGAGGCTGGTGTACAGGGCTGTAGTCATATAAAGCCCCCCAGTGTCACAGTAAGGAGAAGCTGGTGTACAGGGCTGTAGTCATATAAAGCCCCCCAGTGTCACAGTAAGGAGAAGCTGGTGTACAGGTCTGTAGTCATATAATGCCCCCCAGTGTCACAGTAAGGAGAAGCTGGTGTACAGGTCTGTAGTCATATAAAGCCCCCCAGTGTCACAGTAAGGAGAAGCTGGTGTACAGGTCTGTAGTCATATAAAGCCCCCCCAGTGTCACAGTAAGGAGAGGCTGGTGTACAGGTCTGTAGTCATATAAAGCCCCCCAGTGTCACAGTAAGGAGAAGCTGGTGTACAGGGCTGTAGTCATATAAAGCCCCCCAGTGTCACAGTAAGGAGAAGCTGGTGTACAGGTATGTAGTCATATAAAGCCCCCCAGTGTCACAGTAAGGAGAAGCTGGTGTACAGGTATGTAGTCATATAAAGCCCCCCCAGTGTCACAGTAAGGAGAGGCTGGTGTACAGGCTTGTAGTCATATAAAGCCCCCCAGTGTCACAGTAAGGAGAAGCTGGTGTACAGTTCTGTAGTCATATAAAGCCCCCCAGTGTCACAGTAAGGAGAAGCTGGTGTACAGGGCTGTAGTCATATAAAGCCCCCCCAATGTCACAGTAAGGAGAAGCTGGTGTACAGGTCTGTAGTCATATAAAGCCCCCAGTTTCACAGTAAGGAGAAGCTGGTGTACAGGTCTGTAGTCATATAAAGCCCCCCAGTGTCACAGTAAGGAGAAGCTGGTGTACAGGTATGTAGTCATATAAAGCCCCCCAGTGTCACAGTAAGGAGAAGCTGGTGTACAGGTCTGTAGTCATATAATGCCCCCCAGTGTCACAGTAAGGAGAAGCTGGTGTACAGGTCTGTAGTCATATAATGCCCCCCAGTGTCACAGTAAGGAGAAGCTGGTGTACAGGTCTGTAGTCATATAAAGCCCCCCAGTGTCACAGTAAGGAGAAGCTGGTGTACAGGTCTGTAAATGAGCAATGTACCGATTGCAGATAACGCACGTTCCGTGTATCATAATGTAGGGACCTCCGCTATTAGACATTGCTAAACATTTTATTTTTCTTCGTTAATATCTTCTGCTTGCTTTTAAGTCTTGGCTATTGATGATCCCTTTATCCTGTAATACAAATTGTCTGGGGACCTACATGCCCCTGGCAGCTTGTCGTGCACATATCGCCATTGATCGCATTGAGCGCGTATCAGTTGCCCCGCCCCCTTTCTGCTGTAACTGTTGGGGAATTGTCTGATTCTATTCACATAGTAAGTCTGGTGTACGGGCCATCTCATAGGGCGGTCGTTATTACTCCCTCACCAGCATAGGGCGGTCGTTATTACTCCCTCACCAGCATAGGGCGGTCGTTATTACTCCCTCACCAGCAGTGGGCGGTCGTTATTACTCCCTCACCAGCAGTGGGCGGTCGTTATTACTCCCTCACCAGCAGTGGGCGGTCGTTATTACTCCCTCACCAGCAGTGGGCGGTCGTTATTACTCCCTCACCAGCAGTGGGCGGTCGTTATTACTCCCTCACCAGCAGTGGGCGGTCGTTATTACTCCCTCACCAGCAGTGGGCGGTCGTTATTACTCCCTCACCAGCAGTGGGCGGTCGTTATTACTCCCTCACCAGCAGTGGGCGGTCGTTATTACTCCCTCACCAGCAGTGGGCGGTCGTTATTACTCCCTCACCAGCAGTGGGCGGTCGTTATTACTCCCTCACCAGCAGTGGGCGGTCGTTATTACTCCCTCACCAGCAGTGGGCGGTCGTTATTACTCCCTCACCAGCAGTGGGCGGTCGTTATTACTCCCTCACCAGCAGTGGGCGGTCGTTATTACTCCCTCACCAGCAGTGGGCGGTCGTTATTACTCCCTCACCAGCAGTGGGCGGTCGTTATTACTCCCTCACCAGCAGTGGGCGGTCGTTATTACTCCCTCACCAGCAGTGGGCGGTCGTTATTACTCCCTCACCAGCAGTGGGCGGTCGTTATTACTCCCTCACCAGCAGTGGGCGGTCGTTATTACTCCCTCACCAGCAGTGGGCGGTCGTTATTACTCCCTCACCAGCAGTGGGCGGTCGTTATTACTCCCTCACCAGCAGTGGGCGGTCGTTATTACTCCCTCACCAGCAGTGGGCGGTCGTTATTACTCCCTCACCAGCAGTGGGCGGTCGTTATTACTCCCTCACCAGCAGTGGGCGGTCGTTATTACTCCCTCACCAGCAGTGGGCGGTCGTTATTACTCCCTCACCAGCAGTGGGCGGTCGTTATTACTCCCTCACCAGCAGTGGGCGGTCGTTATTACTCCCTCACCAGCAGTGGGCGGTCGTTATTACTCCCTCACCAGCAGTGGGCGGTCGTTATTACTCCCTCACCAGCAGTGGGCGGTCGTTATTACTCCCTCACCAGCAGTGGGCGGTCGTTATTACTCCCTCACCAGCAGTGGGCGGTCGTTATTACTCCCTCACCAGCAGTGGGCGGTCGTTATTACTCCCTCACCAGCAGTGGGCGGTCGTTATTACTCCCTCACCAGCAGTGGGCGGTCGTTATTACTCCCTCACCAGCAGTGGGCGGTCGTTATTACTCCCTCACCAGCAGTGGGCGGTCGTTATTACTCCCTCACCAGCAGTGGGCGGTCGTTATTACTCCCTCACCAGCAGTGGGCGGTCGTTATTACTCCCTCACCAGCAGTGGGCGGTCGTTATTACTCCCTCACCAGCAGTGGGCGGTCGTTATTACTCCCTCACCAGCAGTGGGCGGTCGTTATTACTCCCTCACCAGCAGTGGGCGGTCGTTATTACTCCCTCACCAGCAGTGGGCGGTCGTTATTACTCCCTCACCAGCAGTGGGCGGTCGTTATTACTCCCTCACCAGCAGTGGGCGGTCGTTATTACTCCCTCACCAGCAGTGGGCGGTCGTTATTACTCCCTCACCAGCAGTGGGCGGTCGTTATTACTCCCTCACCAGCAGTGGGCGGTCGTTATTACTCCCTCACCAGCAGTGGGCGGTCGTTATTACTCCCTCACCAGCAGTGGGCGGTCGTTATTACTCCCTCACCAGCAGTGGGCGGTCGTTATTACTCCCTCACCAGCAGTGGGCGGTCGTTATTACTCCCTCACCAGCAGTGGGCGGTCGTTATTACTCCCTCACCAGCAGTGGGCGGTCGTTATTACTCCCTCACCAGCAGTGGGCGGTCGTTATTACTCCCTCACCAGCAGTGGGCGGTCGTTGTTACTCCCTCACCAGCAGTGGGCGGTCGTTGTTACTCCCTCACCAGCAGTGGGCGGTCGTTGTTACTCCCTCACCAGCAGTGGGCGGTCGTTGTTACTCCCTCACCAGCAGTGGGCGGTCGTTGTTACTCCCTCACCAGCAGTGGGCGGTCGTTGTTACTCCCTCACCAGCAGTGGGCGGTCGTTGTTACTCCCTCACCAGCAGTGGGCGGTCGTTGTTACTCCCTCACCAGCAGTGGGCGGTCGTTGTTACTCCCTCACCAGCAGTGGGCGGTCGTTGTTACTCCCTCACCAGCAGTGGGCGGTCGTTGTTACTCCCTCACCAGCAGTGGGCGGTCGTTGTTACTCCCTCACCAGCAGTGGGCGGTCGTTGTTACTCCCTCACCAGCAGTGGGCGGTCGTTGTTACTCCCTCACCAGCAGTGGGCGGTCGTTGTTACTCCCTCACCAGCAGTGGGCGGTCGTTGTTACTCCCTCACCAGCAGTGGGCGGTCGTTGTTACTCCCTCACCAGCAGTGGGCGGTCGTTGTTACTCCCTCACCAGCAGTGGGCGGTCGTTGTTACTCCCTCACCAGCAGTGGGCGGTCGTTGTTACTCCCTCACCAGCAGTGGGCGGTCGTTGTTACTCCCTCACCAGCAGTGGGCGGTCGTTGTTACTCCCTCACCAGCAGTGGGCGGTCGTTGTTACTCCCTCACCAGCAGTGGGCGGTCGTTGTTACTCCCTCACCAGCAGTGGGCGGTCGTTGTTACTCCCTCACCAGCAGTGGGCGGTCGTTGTTACTCCCTCACCAGCAGTGGGCGGTCGTTGTTACTCCCTCACCAGCAGTGGGCGGTCGTTGTTACTCCCTCACCAGCAGTGGGCGGTCGTTGTTACTCCCTCACCAGCAGTGGGCGGTCGTTGTTACTCCCTCACCAGCAGTGGGCGGTCGTTGTTACTCCCTCACCAGCAGTGGGCGGTCGTTGTTACTCCCTCACCAGCAGTGGGCGGTCGTTGTTACTCCCTCACCAGCAGTGGGCGGTCGTTGTTACTCCCTCACCAGCAGTGGGCGGTCGTTGTTACTCCCTCACCAGCAGTGGGCGGTCGTTGTTACTCCCTCACCAGCAGTGGGCGGTCGTTGTTACTCCCTCACCAGCAGTGGGCGGTCGTTGTTACTCCCTCACCAGCAGTGGGCGGTCGTTGTTACTCCCTCACCAGCAGTGGGCGGTCGTTGTTACTCCCTCACCAGCAGTGGGCGGTCGTTGTTACTCCCTCACCAGCAGTGGGCGGTCGTTGTTACTCCCTCACCAGCAGTGGGCGGTCGTTGTTACTCCCTCACCAGCAGTGGGCGGTCGTTGTTACTCCCTCACCAGCAGTGGGCGGTCGTTGTTACTCCCTCACCAGCAGTGGGCGGTCGTTGTTACTCCCTCACCAGCAGTGGGCGGTCGTTGTTACTCCCTCACCAGCAGTGGGCGGTCGTTGTTACTCCCTCACCAGCAGTGGGCGGTCGTTGTTACTCCCTCACCAGCAGTGGGCGGTCGTTATTACTCCCTCACCAGCAGTGGGCGGTCGTTATTACTCCCTCACCAGCAGTGGGCGGTCATGCGAGATGACTCCATTGTAATGGACAAGTTTTAAGCGTCTATAGTTGCACGGAGCGTCATTGTTACTGTTGGGAGTGTAAGTCCTGCTTCTCTTCCCGTGATGCAAACCTAGAATTGTCATTAATTACCACACGTCTATATTTTGGGCTGCAGTTATTGTCGCCCCACTGTAAGGCTTCTGTGAAGGGGAATCATTAATAAGGGTTTTATTTTAGGTGAAAGGTCGTGGATTTGATTGTGTAGAGTTTGTATATTCTCTCTGTGCTTGCGTGGGTTTCCTCCCACACTCCACATATATACTGGTAGGGTAATTGGCTCCCCAAAAACATTAACCCTAGTGCGTATGTGTTTGCATGTGGTAGGGAATATACATTGTAAGCTCCACCGGGGCAGGAACTAAAACAGTCTCTGTGAAGTGCTGTGGGCTCTGTGCGCTATATATAACTGGTAATATAAAAGGAACTGTTTTGCTGTCTATAAGAGGCCTCACACACATGAGCTGCAGATGGTTTTATGTCCTTTATCATTTCTTGCAGGGAAGTGTTGTGCTCGGAGACTCCCCACAGTGTGAAGATGCAACAACGCGACCGTTCCCCGGAACCTCAGCTGTGCTGAATACTAGAGGCAACCGGTTGCCTTCTGCCGTAAAAGCCCCATTAGGGGACAATCTGCGTGAAGTCACATCTAGCACCCCCACCCCTTCTCCACAAACCTTGGACAAACAGGTGAGAACTCTTTAGCTTGTACTTTGCTCAAAAACGGTTTCAATGATATTTAATTTTTTTTTTTTCAGAAGAGGGAAGGGGAGAGTAAATTAAGAGGCCAGAGTAGGGTAACTATCTTGACTGCAAGTGCGGATGGCTCAAAGGGAGGGCATAGGAAGCTGTAAACAAACGTAAAAGCTAATATACAGTGTCAGAGTTGCTGTCTAGGACTAGAAACACTGGTGGCATGGGGTAGTGCTAGGGGACGGATGTGAGGAAGGAGGGCATTATCACTGCTGGCATGGGGTAGTGCTAGAGGACGGATGTGAGGAAGGAGGGCATTATCACTGGTGGCATGGGGTAGTGCTAGGGGACGGATGTGAGGAAGGAGGGGCATTATCACTGCTGGCATGGGGTAGTGCTAGGGGACGGATGTGAGGAAGGAGGGCATTATCACTGGTGGCATGGGGTAGTGCTAGGGGACGGATGTGACGAAAGAGGGCATTATCACTGGTGGCATGGGGTAGTGCTAGGGGACGGATGTGAGGAAGGAGGGCATTATCACTGCTGGCATGGGGTAGTGCTAGGGGACGGATGTGAGGAAGGAGGGCATTATCACTGGTGGCATGGGGTAGTGCTAGGGGACGGATGTGAGGAAGGAGGGCATTATCACTGGTGGCATGGGGTAGTGCTAGGGGACGGATGTGAGGAAGGAGGGCTTTATCACTGGTGGCATGGGGTAGTGCTAGGGGACGGATGTGAGGAAGGAGGGCATTATCACTGGTGGCATGGGGTAGTGCTAGGGGACGGATGTGAGGAAGGAGGGCTTTATCATTGCTTTTATCGTAAGCTTTTCCATACATTATCAGGATTATTTACCTTAATCTTGTTTAAAAATTATTCCCGAGTGCTAGAATTTTTCTCTATTTATACTGTGGCTGAGTAACGGCTCCTTATAGGAAAGACGGCGGATGCAGCACAGGAAGGGTTAAACCTCAGCACTGGGGCGCCAGTTTGGGTGAATATCTGGGCTCGGATACATTTGTTTTAGATGTTATTTAAATGTGTTAATCAGTTTGGCACCGCAAATACCTCAGTGGCTGAGCCTCTCCGCACATTCCACCCGCTGCATCCGTGCCCAAACAGCACCAATTGAATTGCACCTTCGGGTGTCTATTAGTAGCAGCCGTGGGTGAAAAGATTGAATCGCCCATACAGATGCCAAACCTTACTTAGTCCATTTGTGCTGTAGGGATCTCCCCACCCTTCCTCGCAGATTCCTGCAGCTCAGCAATGTTAGGTGCCCTGAATGCTCTGCCGACAGGCTCCCGCTCTCTCCCCAGACTGGGTACAGTAAGAGCCGCTGTAAAGCTTTAATCTTTCAATTCCTACAAGCACCTCATGATTTTAAGTTGTCTCTGATCATTGTGTTGCTGAAATATAAATAATTCTGTCAGCTTAAGTGTTTTCACTGATACTTGGAATATAAGGTATATTTAGTTTCAGCCGTTCTTTACACCCAGACAATATATATTGTACCTCAGGATAACTTGCCACACCAATACCTTTTTTTTTTTTTTTTTTTTTTTTTTTTTTTTTAGAATTTTTTTAGAATTTTTTTTTTTTTTCGTTTTGGCTAAGAAATCGACGGTTTTATGAGTCCCTGAGTATTGTTACTACCTGCAGACAGAGGCTTGTGTTGGTCACAGAGGTTTATGTGGGGAGTCCTGGGCACCAATACACTCTTGTAGTCTTTCTGCAAGACCAGGGCAGTGATATTTGGGTTCGGCTTTACATGTCCCACCAGATTACAGCCGCTCCGTCGGGTTTTTCAGTTTTTGTCCTGTCCTCAACAGTTCCTTCAACGTCATTTATTAATGAATATTCCGGTGGTAGGAATATTTTTGAACGGTGATTAACCCTTATTCACAATTACCCCTGTTTCCAGGAACGCTGGCTGCCCCCGCACCGCCCCTTATAATGCCTCTGTTTCTACTTCAGGGTCCATAAGGGGTCCACAGGGTTGACCTTGGGGTGTATAGCTGGATCTGGATCCACGGACACCACGCAGTTAAAGCTTTGCTGCTCCCAGGATGCACTTGGGTCCGTCCTCTATACCCCGCCCCCGAGCCACAGGCACCTCAGTTTTAGTTGGTGCCCGGCCGGAGTCGGGTCACCCTGCGCAGTGGGGCTGCATAAGCAGCCCCTAAGCTTAATTTTTAAAAGAAGATTTTATTTTATTATTTTTTTTTTTTTACTCTAGAGTGGCAGCAATGGACTGTCCATCTGGACGTCCACGCTGCCGCTCCAACAGCCCCGCTGGCACTGCGACGCCGGTACTGATCCGGGGATCGCAGCGGGACCCAGGAGTCAGTACTAGCGTGGCTCCGGGAGCTCCCACTGACTGCTGCCGGACACAAGGGGCCAGGTAAGCCGCGTGCAGTGCTTCGCGCTGCGCTCGGGGACAAGTGCAGTCTTTTAGCCGCCGGTCTCTGGGGACAGACCTGCGGCGCTAGTAGCGGCGGCGGGCTCCCACCTCTGTGGATTATCCCGCGTGTCCGCTGGACCACCAGGGTGTAAGGCCGGCAGGGAACGTCCTTGGGGTTTCATACTAGCAGGGGAGGTAGCCTTCCCTGCTTGTGCGGCTCCTCCCCTCAGCCCAGCGCGCCTTCTCTCAAGCGTGCTGGCGTCACTGGGCTGTGCTCTCTCGGCCACTCCTCCTCAGAGCTCTCTGGCGGCCATCTTCATAGGCAGCAATGCAGAGCTCCCGGGCAGGCTTCCAGTGGACCGGTCCCCCTGCGTACCTCTCCCCTGAACAGGACAGTGTTCGCAGCGCTATAGCCCACCCAGACACTGAATCTGGGAGGTTGATTGTAGCGGAAGGTGCAGTGAGTATAACTTCCTGCATTGTATGTGACTATTGCTAGTGCTGCTGTCTGTGCTTTTTCTACTTACTGTCAGCTTTTTACCTATCCCTTTCCTTCTCCTACGGCCCGCAGGTGCGTGGGGGAGGGGTGTTCTTTCTGTGTAACCTCACTTATATAAATCTACGTATTTGTGAGGTCCGTCAGTACCAGATTGTGGGCTGTTTGTGTTGCATACTTGGGAGTGCGTGTGTGTTATATGCCTTACCTCGTTTCGGTGTTACACTTTTATTGCGAAAAGTTTGTGTCATGTCTGATGAGGAGAATGAGCACTCTGTGGCTCCTGTGTTGTTTTCCTGCCGACGCTGTGGATTTGTCTCAGGACGGTCTGTGCGGGCGGTGTCAGCTGGTACCTGGACCCTCTAAACTCCCGGTGGCGCAGGATCCTCCGGATGTTTACGCAAGTGCTGGCGTCGATCACGGGCCGGCTGGCGGTCCCGACTGCGGCCCCTTCTAGGACGTTGCCCCAGCCTACCATCCCCTGTTCCCCGGGTGTGACGCGTTTGGTGCAGTCTCCTCCCGGGTCTCAGACTGTGGGTCCTTATGCGGGTTTGCCTGTATTTGTGCAATCCCCCACGGTGCTGCAGCAGTCGATGGTACCTTTTCAGGGGTATCCTCAGGAGGTACCCCCCCCATGGGTGGATGTCCTCTCCAGCTCTGTTCAGAGCCTGGCGGCTTCGTCATCGGCCTTTCAATCAATGTTGCAGTGATTTGGCCCCACGGGCGTCCAAGCGACCCGTTCCGGCTTCACTGGTGGCTCAGTTCACTGACACGGACGTGTCTTCAGATGACGGGGAGATCCATGAGGACTCTGACTCGGATGCCGGGGCCCAGGAGGTGGAGGCTAAGTCTTCCATTAATGTGCCGGCTTTGGTTAGGGCGGTGCGGGCCATCCTTCACATTGAGGATGTGCTGGCCCCCAGGTCAAAGTACCCAAATTTTAAGAAGGCCAAAGTAGCTTCGACTGTTTTCCCCTGTCCGATCAGTTAACGGATCATATGGCAGGGGCCTGGCAGTTGCCCAGCAAGAGGTTCTGCGGTTGGCTTCAAACTATCCTTTTCCTGAGGCTCATTGCAGGAAATGGGAAACTCCGCCTGCGGTGGATTCCCATGTTACCCGCTTAATTAAAAGCGCTACGCTGCCTTTGCCGTCCATCTCCTCCCTGAAAGATCCCACGGACAGGAAAGTGGAGACTTGTTTAAAGTCGATCTACTCTCTCTCGGGGGCGGTGGCCCGTCCGTCCATGGCCATCTCTTGGGTGGCTAAGGCCATCGAGAGCTGGGCCAACGCTTTGGAGGATACCTTTCCGGAAGATGCTCTGGAGATCCAGAGAGTGTTGATAGGACAAATGAGGGATGCGGCTTCCTACATTGGGGAAGCATCGTTAGATGCAAGCCTGCTGACCTCTCGGGTGTCGGCTGCAGCTGTGTCGGCGCGTCGGTCCTTGTGGCTGAGGTCTTGGAGAGCTGACGCTGATTCCAAAAAGGGACTTACCTTTTAATGGGGAGTTGCTTTTTGGTCCAGACTTGGACAAAATTGTGGATACTCTGGCTAAGTCTAAATCAGCCTTCCTCCCTTCGGCTTCTGCACCTACCAAGGTACGGAGCTCTGCCTTTCGGGTTCAGGGCAAGGCCAAAGGTCAGTCCTTCCCGAGGCAGTCAGCGACCAAGGCCGCTTCTAAGCCCAAGAAGCAGGCCTGGAGTGCCAGGCGCCCTTCTTCCAAGCAGGAGGATAAACCTTCTGCCTGATGGGACGGGCCTCCCTCTGGGGGATCCCAGGGTGGGAGGCCGACTTCTTCTATTTGCCCAGTGCTGGCACAATACCACCACGGATGCCTGGGTTCGAGAAGTGGTCTCCCAGTGGTACGCCCTTTCTTTTCAGCACAGACTGCCCCACCAGTTTTTCTGCACGAGTCAATCTCAGGATACGACCAAGACTTCACAGATTCAGGAAGCTATAGAGTCCTTGCTGAAAGCAGGGGTCATTGTTCCCGTTCCTCAATTACAACGAGGGACGGGGTACTATTCTTCTCTCTCTTCTGGTGCAGAAACCCAATGGTTCTCATCGCCCTATCCTCAACTTGAAGTCTCTGAACAAATTCCTCAGGGTTCCCAAGTTCAGGATGGAAACGTTACGTTCCATCATTCTGGCGATGGAACCGGGGGATTACATGGTGTCCCTGGATATCCAGGACGCCTACCTCCCATGTTCCGATAGCACCTTCGCACCAGTGGTATCTGAAGTTCGCTATCCGTCAACATCATTTTCAGTTCCGGGCGTTACACTTTGGCCTCTCCACGGCACCGAGGGTGTTCACGAAGATTATGGCGGTCATGGCCGCACATCTTCGGAACCAGAATGTATGGCTGCTGCCGTATCTGGACGACCTCCTGTTGCTGGCGAGCTCCCCGGAGGTACTGCTTCAACATCTCCACCTGACGAAGCGCACGGGTGGCTGATAAATTGGAAAAAGTCCTCCCTGATTCCATCACAGCGGATGGTTCATTTGGGAGCCCTGCTGGATTCTCGTCAGCAAAGGATCTTCCTGACTCCGGAGAAGGTCTCCTCCCTGCAGCTGCGGATACACAGTTGCCTGAACAGTTGCCGCCTGTCTTTCCATTCGGCTATGAGAGTTCTGGGGTCCATGGTGTCGACATTCGACATGGTGGAATTTGCCCAGTTCCATTCTCGGCCCCTGCAGGGGCTGATTCTATCGGAATGGAACGGGTTACCTCACCGGATCCGCTCTCAGATGCTGGTGTTGTCCCCGGAGGTCCGGCAGTCTTTGGCTTGGTGGCTTCAGACAGCTCATCTGGTCGAGGGGCGCCCCTTTTGGATCCCGGACTGGGTCCTGCTCACAACGGATGCCAGTCTCCGGGGTTGGGGAGCAGTGACCGGCTCATTGTCGCTTCAGGGTCGTTGGTCTGCGTAAGAAGCACTTCTCCCCATCAACATCCTGGAACTGCGGGCAGTATACAGGGCCCTGCAGACGTCCGACACCACTCTTCACGGAAGGGCGGTTCAGGTGCAGTCCGACAACGCCACCACGGTGGCATATATCAACCACCAAGGAGGAACTCGCAGTCGGGCAGCGATGTTGGAGGTGTCTTGCATCCTTGCTTGGGCGGAGTGTCACATTCCAGCGATCTCGGCAGTCTTCATTCCCGGAGTCCTCAATTGGGAGGCGGACTTCCTCAGCCGTCACGACGTGCATCATGGGGAATGGTCGCTTCACCCAGAGGTGTTTCAGCTACTCGTGGACAGGTGGGGGCTGCCGGAGCTGGATTTGATGTCCTCCCGTCACAATCACAAGTTGCCCGTTTACGGGTCAAGGACAAGAGACGCAGGCGCCAGTCTGGTAGAAGCGCTGTTGGTGAAATGGACGTTTCACCTGGCGTATCTGTTTCCTCCAATATCCTTACTTCCTCGGGTTCTGCGGAAATTCAAGCAGGACGGCGGCACGCTCGTGCTGGTAGCTCCGGCGTGGCCCAGACGTCCTTGGTACTCCGATCTGAGGTGCCTCTCCATCGACGCTCCGTACCTTCTTCCTCAGCGTCGAGACCTGTTGTCTCAAGGGCCCTGCCTTTACCCGGATCTGGGTCGGCTGTCTTTGACGGCGTGGCTCTTGAGACAGCCGTCTTGAGGTCTAGGGGTTTCTCCAGTTCGGTCATTGGTACCATGCTTAGGGCACGCAAGCCTGCTTCCGCACGGATTTACCACAGGGTGTGGCGCACTTATTTTCAGTGGTGTGAATCCAGAAACTATACCCTCAGGTGTTCCGGGTTTCTAGACTCTTGGAGTTCCTTCAATCGGGTTTGGACCTCGGCTTACGCCTGGCCTCTCTGAAGGTTCATGTGTCTGCTTTGTCCGCGTGGTTTCAGCGACGGATTACTACACTACCGGATGTTCACACCTTTTTCCAGGGTGTTCTCAGGATCCAGCCTCCCTTCGTGCCTCCTGTGGCTCCTTGGGACTTGGCGGTGGTACTACGGGTCTTGCAGGGTCCTCCTTTTTGAGCCTCTTGAGTCGGTGGACCTAAAGTGGCTGACGTTCAAGACCGTTTTTCTCCTGGCGATTGCTTCTGCCAGGAGGGTGTCCGAGTTGGGGGCGCTTTCCTGTCGCCCCCCTTTTCTGATTTTTCACCAGGACAGAGCGGTGCTCTGCACTAGTCATGAATTTTTGCCCAAAGTGGTCTCAAAGTTCCACATTAATCAGGAACTTGTGCCAGCTTTTCAGTCACCTGATCTTCAGCTGGTGAGGCTTCCTTAGATGTAGTCCGGGCACTTAAAAACTACGTGGACCGGACGGCTTCGGTTAGGAAGTCGGATTCATTGTTTCACAAGGTTTTCACAAGAGGGGTTGGCCTGCCAACAAGCAAACGTTAGCCCGTTGGCTTCGTTCAGTTATTTGTGAGGCTTATGCACAGGAGGGTTTACTTGTGCCAGCCTCTGTTAAGGCTCATTCCACTCGTTCTGTGGGTCCCTCTTGGGCTGCTAGACGTGGCGCTTCTGCTGTTCAGCTGTGTAAGGCGGCCACTTGGTCTTCAATTCAAACATTTTTGAGGTTTTATGCGTTTGACACCTTCGCCTCTCAGGATGCATCCTTTGGGCGCCGGGTACTCCTTTCAGCACAGGAGCGTCCCCGCCCTTAGTTGAACTGCTTTGGGACATCCCCAAGGTCAACCCTGTGGACCCCTTATGGACCCTGAAGTAGAAAACAAGAGATATGGTAAGAACTTACCGTTCTCTGTTTCTACGAAGTCCATAGGGTCCACAGGGCGCCCGCCCTCATGCACCTGGCTTCAAATGGGCCGTGTGGCTGGTCACCGGTTTTCCGTCTCCCATTTCTGTGAGTATGGTTTCTTGTGTGTTCCAGTCTTCCTTCTCTCTGTTTAGTCTCCTCCTCCGGCCTTGGCTGCTTACCAACTGAGGTGCCTGTGGCTCGGGGGCGGGGTATAGAGGAGGACGGACCCAAGAGCATCCTGGGAGCAGCAAAGCTTTAACTGCGTGGTGCCCGTGGATCCAGATCCAGCTATACCCCAAGGTCAACCCTGTGGACCCTATGGACTTCATAGAAACAGATAACAAAGGTAAGTTCTTACCATATCTCTTGTTTTGTCAGTCAGGCAGAGGCATAGCAGGGGCTGTGTGATCACACAGGACCCGTTCTGTACATGCGCATATTTCCAATATTCTGGAAACTGCGTTCAGCATTGCACTAGCGCACAATGCTGTATTAGCCTCTTAGGGGCATATTTAATTGGGGCCAAGGTTTAGCGAGATATAAAACCTTGCGCCCAATTTTGGATTACAGTGGGTTTGCGCTCTCCCAATATCCGCTGTATCCAATTTGATAAAAATGTTTGCGGTGTTTTCACATCTGAAAACCCTGCGGCAACTAAAAAAAAATTACTACCCAGCCTCCGCTGCTCCCGGTGGCCTTCCCTCCATCTTGTCACTGGGAGGCACAAGGGCTGCTGGGAGATGTAGTTCTACCAGCGCTGGCTATACACTCACACGGAGGTAGGGTCACTCACACCGGGGGCTCACGCTTACTCGCACTGCTACAGAAGACCCAGCTCCCGATGCTGGAGGAAGACCACACCGCTTCGTAAGGTGAGTAATTAAGGACTAAGCGAATTGGACACTTCCAAATTAACTATTTTAGGATCTATCAGACTTGCTCTGGAGGTGTGAGAAAGACTCACTGCGTCCCATTTTGTCACCTTGTTGAATAGCAAAACCCCGCAGCTGCGTTAAAAATCCAGCGCCCGCAATTGGATTCCCCCCCTTAATGCGATAGGTGGTATCTGGAGATCACAGATTATTTTTGATCCCATTGGATCTTGGAACATTACAGCCTGTTACTAATTTAGTCTGGAAATGCTGGTTAGCACGCCTTAAGCCTGGTATTTAGGTGCGCTAACCGGTATATTCTGACTAAAGTGCCGGCCGCAATGTTGTGAGAAGAAAACATTTATTCAGGCTGACAGTGCAGCTAAGTAGCTTTGGGAGCCCCTTCCTGGTGCTGTTCACATTGCGCTTAAACGGCCCCCGTTGAGTCGGTGCCGGGGAATTAATTTCCCATTTTTGAGTTTTGAACATCTTACTGAAAACCGCAATCAAGGTAACTGCATAGTCAGTGCTGGAGCAGACGCCCCTGGACACTGCAACACTTGGGCGATTCAGATGTTCTGTGTGCCGGCAGGGGACGTCTATACGAAGAGGCGCCCGATGGAGCCCATTAGTTCAGGCGCCCATTAGTATTTACCGCGATTAAAAGCACCGGACGTGGCTAAAACTGTCTAAAGAAGTGGTTAGGGCCAAAAAACGGCATTTGCACGCAAGTCTTCACGCACCTCAGGCGGCTGCGAGAAGAAATGTCCCCTGCAGCTTTAGGTGTCTGAATGGAGCAACAATTGAATTGCTCTGTCGGCCGCCTATTCGTGTAGACACCCGGCGGGCGGCTTCTAAAACAACTGCATCGTCCCCTTAGAGACCCCTGATGTAGTTGGATAAGATCAAAAAAGATCAGTCGTAGGTTACACCTCTATACGGTGTTACTAATGCAGCAATACTATGGTGCTGGATGTGTGGGAACACTATACAATGCTTGTCATTTCCAGGGGAGTTACACTTGCCACCACTTTCCCTGCTCAGCCACGTTTTCAATGGTCCATGTGCCATACACACCATGGCCCCTTCTACAGTCTGATAGTGTGAATGGAGGTGCAGGACCTGTATATACACAGGAGTCATTTTGCTGGAGCCTCATTGAATCCTATGGAACAGTCTACATCAAAATGTCCTTCGGTTTGCAGGCAGTTAAATGTTTGCATTGAATATTAGGGTCATTGCATGGTAACTCGCAGTACAAAGTGACATAAATTCCTGTATACAGGTTTTTTGTTTTTTTTTTTGAAAGCATTACCTTATTATTTTCTCAGCAAATAAAATTAATTTAAAAAATTCCTTTTGCTGTTGATTTGCGGTATACAGTCTGTCACTTTGTAACGTGAGTTACCATGGAATGACCCGTTAGTTATGTAAAGAAAAATCTAGGATATCCTGGCTTTGATTCTGTGTCTACAGTGATGCCATGACGTGTTAGTACAATGCAGGGGGCTTACTGGATTGTAGAGTATCTTGAGTATATACCACATTTCATGTTGCGTTCTGAAATCTTTACTTCCTCTCTTATAGTGTTCCCGCCTTACACAGTCTGTTGAAAATGTTGCGTGTCAAAATCCACTCACCTCACCAGTGTGTGCATCCCCCGGATCCCAAAAACCATCCCGTCAAGTCAACGGATTCTTAAATTGGTTGGTGCCTTCAGGTTCTTTCTTACCCTTGAAAGTTACAATGTAGTTGACAATAGTAGCTGGCCACGGCTTGTGTTTGTCTCACTTGGGGGGTGACAATGGGGGTGATTAAATTCACCGGGAGTTGAACAGCGCCGTGAGGGAGCTCCCAGAGCTATTCATTTCACCGCAATTCTTCATCGCAGTACTTCAAAAAAGTACTTTCATTTTTGGGGCGAATAAGTAAAAAGTGGGGGGGACAAGCATAAAAACTAGCAGAATAGACTTCTTGGGGGTCTGCAAGGATGGGACAGGTGATTTTGGGATTGCAGGTGCATGCCTCAAGTGCGTTTTTGATGTTTTTTAAAAGATCACTTTAGAGACCTAAAAATATACTAGCGCCCATTTTCAAGTACCCCAAATTTGACTGGACTACTTATATTCACCGAAAAATACTGCTCTATGCCATTCTTCACCACTTTTACAAAGACGCTAATAGCAAGCAATTTAAACTACTTAAGTACCCAAAATAGTTTTATTATGGGGGTTAGTACACATCTATATTGATTCCCTATGTTATTAGGGCTATTAGTACACATCTATATTCATTCCCTATGTTATTAGGGCTATTAGTACACATCTATAGTGATTCCCTATGTTATTAGGGCTATTAGTACACATCTATATTCATTCCCTATGTTATTAGGGCTATTAGTACACATCTATAGTCATTCCCTATGTTATTAGGGCTATTAGTACACATCTATAGTCATTCCCTATGTTATTAGGGCTATTAGTACACATCTATAGTCATTCCCTATGTTATTAGGGCTATTAGTACACATCTATAGTCATTCCCTATGTTATTAGGGCTATTAGTACACATCTATAGTCATTCCCTATGTTATTAGGGCTATTAGTACACATCTATATTCATTCCCTATGTTATTAGGGCTATTAGTACACATCTATAGTGATTCCCTATGTTATTAGGGCTATTAGTACACATCTATAGTGATTCCCTATGTTATTAGGGCTATTAGTACACATCTATAGTGATTCCCTATGTTATTAGGGCTATTAGTACACATCTATAGTGATTCCCTATGTTATTAGGGCTATTAGTACACATCTATAGTCATTCCCTATGTTATTAGGGCTATTAGTACACATCTATATTCATTCCCTATGTTATTAGGGCTATTAGTACACATCTATAGTCATTCCCTATGTTATTAGGGCTATTAGTACACATCTATAGTCATTCCCTATGTTATTAGGGCTATTAGTACACATCTATAGTGATTCCCTATGTTATTAGGGCTATTAGTACACATCTATAGTCATTCCCTATGTTATTAGGGCTATTAGTACACATCTATAGTCATTCCCTATGTTATTAGGGCTATTAGTACACATCTATAGTCATTCCCTATGTTATTAGGGCTATTAGTACACATCTATAGTCATTCCCTATGTTATTAGGGCTATTAGTACACATCTATAGTCATTCCCTATGTTATTAGGGCTATTAGTACACATCTATAGTCATTCCCTATGTTATTAGGGCTATTAGTACACATCTATAGTCATTCCCTATGTTATTAGGGCTATTAGTACACATCTATAGTCATTCCCTATGTTATTAGGGCTATTAGTACACATCTATAGTCATTCCCTATGTTATTAGGGCTATTAGTACACATCTATAGTCATTCCCTATGTTATTAGGGCTATTAGTACACATCTATAGTCATTCCCTATGTTATTAGGGCTATTAGTACACATCTATAGTCATTCCCTATGTTATTAGGGCTATTAGTACACATCTATAGTCATTCCCTATGTTATTAGGGCTATTAGTACACATCTATAGTCATTCCCTATGTTATTAGGGCTATTAGTACACATCTATAGTCATTCCCTATGTTATTAGGGCTATTAGTACACATCTATAGTCATTCCCTATGTTATTAGGGCTATTAGTACACATCTATAGTCATTCCCTATGTTATTAGGGCTATTAGTACACATCTATAGTCATTCCCTATGTTATTAGGGCTATTAGTACACATCTATAGTCATTCCCTATGTTATTAGGGCTATTAGTACACATCTATAGTCATTCCCTATGTTAGTGCATCTTTGTTTGGGGTACTGACTGATTTCCCCACTTCTGACAGTACTTTCCGCATTCAACGCTTTCAGTTTTCATGTGTTTAGGAATTGAATAGGGCAAAAAGCTGGGACGCGCACTAAATGTTTTTCCCTCTGAAACAGGTGGAAAGTCAGACGGGCAAATCTTGTCCGACACTTCACCTCTAACTGAATACGGCCCTAAGTCGGAGAATGCCGATTATCGCAACTAAAGTATCGGCTTTGAGGCTGTTAGTGCCTCGCTATGCCAGAAATCTGCCTCGCCGCCGGCACTTTAGTCACCGAGGGTGCGAGGAAAAATCCGACTAAACAGCGCCCTGAATTTAATGGCTCCCAGCGAGACAAACCTTTCCCTTGTATCCGTTCAGATAAGTCAGCTGGTCTGTTGTGCACATGCCCACTGCACCACCTCCTGCATAGTCTCCAGGTTCACGTCAGTTGTCCACTGTTGATATAAATGTGAATATTATACCTTCCCCGCCAAACCTCAGAGGTTTTATGTAGAGGTTGGCCTATGCTAATGGTGAGTACACACTGGGCGATATTACTGAGCAACTGCACAATTACGACATCGTACTGGTGCAATCGCTCAGTAATCGTACACAATTCATGCACTCTTAAGTCGGAAACGACCAGCGATGCGCACTCCCGCTGGTCGTTTCCGACATTGTCCATCGCCTGAACACGCAGCACAATCTGACGACCTCGTCAGATTGCTGCATGTTGGGGAATGGGGGAGAGAGCCCGGCGCTGAACAATATCGTTAATGATATCGTTCAGCGGGTGTGCTCAATGTCATGAACGACATTGAGCACAGCCTGCCGGGGACAACACTACACGATATCGCTCAGGGAGCATATCGTGTAGTGTGTACGCACCTTAACTCTCAGTACCACTCTGAATTCCACTGCATGCTGCCATATTTCTTTCTGTTTCACATTACACAAGTCTGCATAAATATCCAGTGTGTGTCCCTGTTTTACCCCTGGAATATTTGGTAATTCAACATCAAAAGTATTTTTACCAGATGTGACTACCGGAGTGGCGAGCTGTCTGGCATATTGTAGCAGGAGAGCATGTGTTGGCTGTGTAGCATAGAATGGGACAGAATGTATGTTCTGTATAACGTCATTGCAGGGTCTGTGTATCGGCCTCATTGGAAGATCTCGTACTCTGGTTTCAGGCAGAAAACGCAGATTTGCTACATATGCTGATGGCTTTTCCCCAACACCTAACCAGCTGCTTTCCTCCCTTCACATTCCTGGTTTTTGGAAATTATTTCTAGATTACAGATGAGATAAGTGGTTCGGTTCTGCTCGGTTCTTTTCGCCAAATTAAAGCAAGTTCCGATTTATTCTATTGGCTATCCAGAACACCTGAGAGCTGGATAGCCAGTAAGATGCCATTTCTCAGATCCAAGCGTAACAGTGTAGAACCGAACCGCTCTCCAGATTACAGTGTACAGTGTGACCAGACTACAGAATGATGATTATTAAAGTGAATGTGATGTTCTGTGTGGCGCGTAGAACAGGGACTCCGTATTCCAGCGCTCATTGGTGCTGTTACAGACCAGATTCTCGCGTATAATGATGAGTTATTGTACCTGCATATCGGTCATCCCAGCAAGTGCTGTGCGGGTATTTCTCGGCTGTACAATTTATTATTACAACTTCTTACCCCAGGCGCTGCTCTTTCTGTGGGAATTTGTCACGCTGTGTGAGGCAGCACAGAAAGCAGGTAGACCAATATGCTATAGCTTTCTCTGCAGCAGCATACCTGCGGTTATAGGATAACTGATATACATGTATCCACTATGACTCTTTTGGGCATGTTGTCCCAGGAATTTACAATCTACAAGTGTAACCTGTTGTGGCAACTGGGTGCAGGAGACTCCCTGTACAATGAGACTCTGACCCTATGTATAGTCGCTGTGTGATTGCAAAGGTGAAATGTCTCCCCTCACCTGGTGATGCAGTGTTCACTCTACCACATTATAGCAATTCCAGGGAGGCTCTACCCTGGGACCATTCCTTTTATCAGCAGGAACTGGCCAGATGACCCTGTCCACTAGGGCAGATGTCTGGTGCCCGCTGCACTGTATTACATGGCTGATGTCTTAGTGTTTATGGTAAGGCACAGCTTTATTAGCAAAAATAAAGTACTCTAAAGGGTGTAGGTCTGCCCAGTGGGGAGCGTAAAATATTGGGTGTACTAAATGCGAATACCCTGAACGGAGGAATGTGCAGCCATTACAACTGTTAAATAGATATACACCCATCAGCCATAACCGTAAAACCACTGACAGGTGAAGTGAATAACATTGATTATCTGGTTACATTGGCACCTGTCTAGGGGTGAGATAGATTAGGCAGCAAGTGACCAATCAGTTCTTGTAGTTGCTGTGTTGGAAGCAAGAAAAATGAACAAACATAAGGATCTGAGCGACTTCCACGATGGTTAGATGACTGGGTCACAGCAGGTCTTGTGGGGTGCTCCTGGTATGCAGTAGTTAGTACCTACTAAACGTGTCCAAAGAAGGACGATCTGTGCTGGCGACAGGGTCATGAGCGCCCAAGGCTCGTTGATGCGTGTAGGGAGTGCAGGTTAGAACGTCTGGTCCAATCCCAAAGAGGAACTGCTGTAGCACAAATTGCAGAAAACGTTAATGCTGGCTGTGATAGAAAGGTGCCAGAGCGCACAGAGCATCGCAGCTTGCTGCGTAGCCGCAGACCGGGCAGTGCCCATGCTGACTTCTGTACATTGATGAAAAACTACAATGGGCACATGAGTGTCAGAATTGGACCATGGAGGAAGGTGGCCTGGTCTAATGAATCATGTGCACAGCTGGGTGCGATTGCGTTGTTTGTGACAGAGATGCACTATTGGAAGAAGGCAGTGTGATGCTGTGGACCCTTGTCCTGCCATACATGTGGATGTTACTGTGACATGTATCACTTACCTAACCATTGTTGTAGACCAAGTACCCCCCTTCATGGCAGCGGTATTCCCTGATGGCAGTGCCCTGTGTCAGCAGGATAATGCACCCGGCCACACTGCAAACACTGCTCAGGAATGGTCTGAGGAACATAGCAAAGAGCTTCCAAATTCCCCCGATATCAATCCGCAACCAATGGCATAATCCCCATAGGGGAAGCAATCGGGGAGCCGACTGCCTATATACCGGCTGCCGGCTTCCCGACACTCTTATCCCGGCAAGGGTGAAATGCCGGGCGTCTAGATGTAGGCTAGGGTTAGGCTAGGGGGTGGGAGGGTTAGGGTTAGGCACCCCCGGGGGGAGTTAGGTTTAGGCAGCGGGGAAGGGGGTGGTTAGGGTTAGGCACCCCTAAGGAGAATTAGGGGGGTTAGGTTAGTAGATACTCACCTATCCACGATCGGGATTTCCAGCGCTGTCGGGCTTCCGCTGCTCGGAACTCTGCTGATGTCGCGCTGACGGTATTTCATACCCATTCCTCCCCCTAGAATTAGAATGCCGCCTTCCTTTAGTGCTAAGAGGGGTAGGAGGCAGACAGTGACATGGATGTACAGCACATGTATGGGTTTACATTCCAATAAGAGTCTATCATTGTAGGAGCATGTTTGATACCAGACACAAGACATGTAGGTAATGTCAGTGCCTGTGTGTCACGCTGGTGGTTTAGCTGGGTCTGCTGCACTCAAGGTAATAGTTGTCTTCAATATAATTGATGTTTGAGACTCCAAACAGGGCTGCCAGGAGATCTCGTGCCCTGGTATTGGTAGCATGGTGGCCCCAAATTCCCACCCCCCACTTTTTGTTTTGGCTTCCTTGGGTTCAAAACTAAAGAGAGAGGCCCCGGTTTGGTCGCCCAAAGTGCTGACTTATCTCACATTTCTCACACCCAAAAGGAGCAACAATTGAATTGCTCCGTCGGGCGCCCCCAAAAGAAATATTGAATTGAAAATTGAATCGTCCCTTATATCTCCCTTATATAGAACTATAGTATAGAACTTTAGGTATCTGTCCCATCTTTAATAGGAGGCATCGTCCTGCCCCTGACCTTGCCTGTAAGCGGAATAAAGCACAGTAAAGGCACCCAGTGTAACTTGGCGTGGTCCCTTACTACTTATGATGTAGGATAATCTGGTTCCGAGGAACTCGCCGCCTTCCTAGTATTGTCCCGCTGTGACGCAGCCCATATAAAGCATCAAAGGTTGGACTTTGACAAATTCACTATTGTTTAAAAAGTTCCATGAAATGATTAGTTCAGACATTCGTGCGTGTGCGCGCGGTGGCCCAGAAATGGTGCATTGCTTTGACTGGTACGTATTCAAAACCAATAACCGTGAAACCTCTTGAGCTTAGAGATGGTTTATTCCTAGAGCAAAAAGATGGGGTGACCCCAGCAGATCCCCCTCCCCCACACTTAAAGCAAGGATCATAAGTAGCCATTTACCCTGACTTGGTCAGTGTAGACGGTCCATGTACCCACTTCAAAACCTGTAACCACCTCATGATCTCCTGCAGAGCAGGACCTTCAGTAACGCTGGGAACAGTCTGAATAAAAGCAGATAGGTCAGGCAAAGCCTTTGCTAACATGGCATTTACCAGGCTAATGGAAAATGATGATTACAGTGTCGTCATCTCCCCCCTCCTTCCAATGTAGCAGAGCCTTCCCGAGCATTGTCCCACCCTGCGGGCCTTTATCGCTCAGTAAGATCTGTAAGGCTGCCCTGCTGTGTCCTGCCCTTGGCTTACCCCGGTAGCTCTCCAGTGTTGTCGGTGCAGTGCGGGCAATTTGCCGGCCCTTTTCCCTTGCTCAAACAATCTCTGCTGTTAGTGGTTTGTTGCCATTTATCGAAAGCTTCTTAGTGTGGTGCTGCCACATCTGCCAGCTGCCGGCCGCCTTACACGCTTCTCACCACCAGCTAACGAGGAATCCTCACTGGTATGTTCTAGGTGTGTAGATATACCTAAGAACAGTCTGTGTGCGCGCACACGCGTGCATTCTGGTGGTATAGTCACCCATGTACACTGTAGAGAGTACGGAGCTGTCCAACATGTATTCAGCTCATTTCAGAAGAAATATATGATGTAATGTTGGCACGGCAGGAATGATTATTGCCCCTAATTAGTAAGCATTGTATGTCTGGCATGGTAACTATACCTGCCACAGGAGCTCGTCGCTGTCAGGGAGGCAGGGTACCTCTGGTGGTGATATACCAGTCTGTCCCTTACATTACAGGCTGTAAGTGTGAGGGTATGGATAGCCTTTATGTTTACCTTCTATCCGAGGTTCTTCTGGTTGCTGACAAATGTTGCTCACTAGATTATTTCTGTAGAACAAAGACTATAAGACTATAGTAAGATAACTAGTGACAATATGATGGTATCCGCACTTATGCAATGTGGGAGGTGTGGTATAGGTATCTTGGGGTAACTAGTCTATTGCACCTTCCAAATAGAAAGAGCGAGGTTGTATTTGTTGACTGTGGTAATCAGGATAGAGGGTCACCATACTTGATGAGCCTGATTGAAAACAAATAATTTACATTACCATGACAATAGCATTAGGGATTAAGGGACAAGCTTCTGTCTCCATGTGCACTTTTAATTAGTATCCAGCCTCTGGGACACTGTTCATGGCGGGCTTCAGCATAGTATACCTCAAGGTGACCCGGTATGTTTTGCATGTACATCCAATGGAAAGCGTCTCAGTGGCCACTGGGGTCTTCTGCAAAGGTGTGAGCAGGATAGGCTACACTGCGATGCCACCATAATGTATGAAGATTGGCAGCTGCCTACCTCCATTTTGAATTTGGCCATTGCTAGCTGTTGGTGTCCCCCGTGCCGGGGTTGTGTGATGTGCGGATAAGGGAGAACTTTGAAACTGGTTAAATGTGTAGTCAGAGGCGCCAATTGCACACACATCACTGGTCAGGCCGCACTCGGAGTATAACCTTGTTTACTGGGTGCGTTACTTGATAATGGTCTGAGACACCGTCATGGGAATACTGAGAGAGGGTTAGTGCACCAGCTGTTATATTTAGCATTGTCCTATTCTCTGCTCTGTTGTATATGTTGTGCATGGCCAGCGTTCCTGGAAGCGTGTAATAAGTTAGCCGAGTATTTATAGTTTCAGGATTTTTTGGGCTGCCGTGACTTCATTTGTTGCTATTCTTGCAGTGTACGTTCCAATCTGTCTTGTAATGGTTCCAGTGAGGATATGGATTCAGAGGATGTGCTGGGCAAGAAACGGCGCGTGGATGCTCTGTCTACATTACCAGCGGTCATTGACTCCACCTGCACGGCAGCCAGAATCCGACCCCTACGTGGACACAAGAAACGCCGTTTAGTCAGGTCCAGCGATGTATCATCTCTCAGTAGGAAGGTAATGCTCCATTCTGGCTTCTAACCAATGCATGGGAGCAGCAGGTGAAATGGGAAAGGGTAGAAACATAAACAGCAATTCCTCATAGTGCGCTGGGGTGCCGACGTGTGGCCGGGCGGTGCCTCTGGGGTGCCGACGTGTGGCCGGGCGGTGCCTCTGGGCTGTAGTGGCCGGGCGGTGCCTCTGGGCTACCGACGTGTGGCCGGGCGGTGCCTCTGGGCTGCCGACGTGTGGCCGGGCGGTGCCTCTGGGCTGTAGTGGACGGTGCCTCTGGGCTGCCGACGTGTGGCCGGGCGGTGCCTCTGGGCTGCCGACGTGTGGCCGGGCGGTGCCTCTGGGCTGCCGACGTGTGGCCGGGCGGTGCCTCTGGGCTGTAGTGGACGCTACTCTCCCTAACAATCTGCAGTCTCTTCTATGCTACTTATTGTGGTTACCCAGGCTGCGGGACCACCGTTGACCAACACCCCTTAATGCCACTTAAAATGCAATTATGGGAGAATTAATTTTTTATTTTTTTGTGGCGTTCTTAGTAATGGGCGCATGACTTAGCAATTAAAGTTGTTTCTCCGATTGGGTGTGAATGGCGCGAGCTCCCACATTTATGCTCACGGCCTCCTGATGTGGCGAGCAGAAATGAGGGAAAAGTCCAGCTTTTGGGCGCCCAAATAGCACTTTTTGCGTTGCGCCCATTAGTTTAAACAGGTTTAGCCTTTTTGCGCAGCTAAACCAGGTACTTTTAGGTGCAACAAGCGCAATAATTAATGGCCGCTCCCGAGACCCCCACTTCATTTATTACCGGCGTCCTTTCTCATCATTGTAAGTGTGAGCCTCTGCTGCAGAGTGACAGGTCTCTACTGCCGATAGTATGCCACCATTCCATCATAGCGCTCAATGTAGCCTACCTGCTGCGGGGTAGAACTGTATTAACCAACCAGACATAGTGTACCATGGGTGTAGCATGTGAAATAGTTCTTAGACAATCCCTTATTTATCCTGCAATAACAAACCAATCTGATCTTATTTAGCCACAGAAGCAGCTATCTACCAAGTGTGGCTGCGAGCCTCCCACTGCGTGTATCCTATGCGGGTGCAAGACTTCTGCGAAGGCCACACACCCCAGCACCATGACGCTGAGTGAGCGTATCGCACTAATAGATTCCAGCTACCATCCCATCCTCTCCTTCCCCTACGGTAAGATCCGACGTGAGAGTATCAGCAGTTATACTGGTAAACATGTCATTTATACATCTGTAGAAACTGGGAATGAGTGTTATGTGGTCCCAAATGGGACAGATCCTAGTTAGACTATAATACAAGCCAAGTTATCCTTGTCAGTGTTTGTGTCCTAAATGGTGACTCCTCATTTGCCCCCTGACAGACACCCCTCTTAACTTGCACTTTGAAGCGTTGCTGAAAGAAGACAGACAGTTCCGACTCTCTCACAGACTCAAGGCCATTAAACTCTCTCAGCTCGGCAGGAAACCACTGGAGCGAGTGCGGAGAGACTGCTCGACCCCGTCGTCAGACGTCACAGGCAGTAAGTGCCGCCGGATCCCGCTCTGTGGAATTTACATCTCTGCCTGGCTGCATCTTTCTGCGGATGTTTTCAAATCCATTAATTGTCGCTTGTTTTTCTGACTTTTTTTTTTTTAATTCTGGTTACTTGCCAATAAAATCCTCTAGCTTTTATACATTGCAAGGATACTGCATAGAATATGGTGCGTGGCTCTTTTCTTAACCTTTGTTTTTAAGAGGCAACTTGCTTGCAAGTCTTGGTTTCACCGCTAGGAGCTGAGCCATGTTTTCTTCATTGTGCAGCAGGTTGTGCTTATGGTAGGAATGACCCAGAGAGATTAAATCTGTATCGTGCGGAGGCTTGGCAGAGAAACGTCAGACTAATACCTGACTCGCAGCTGCGAAGGACACCTCCCAATCATTCAGGTGAGTGAGGCCCATCCTGCACAGGTTCTGGGCCTTATAAGGCCCCTTCTGCAATACATCCTAGGTGTATTGCCCTGCTTCCACCCTCCTGGCCAGCACTGAGTAGTGGATGTACCCCATGGGCTGCTTGCGCCTTGTCTGTGTGTCAGTGCTGATCTATAGTCTCTCTCCATCCTCCGTGTGAAGTCTGGCAACTTGTGTTGGTTTCAGGGCTGTACAAATATTTCTATTTTCTTTGTATAGAATTTCCTGGTGTATATTTTAATGTCTTTAACACTACGTCTTGTGCCAGGTAGGAGGTAATGTCTATTTCAGTGATGTTGTGAGGTGTGGCATTCTCTGTCCGTGTTTATAGTAGTTCTGTTCATGTCCCAATAAATTGTTTGTTTGCCATGTTGTACGACCTATGGTGGTTAATGGGCCTCTGTCCCTAATTTCTTCAGTAAATCTCGTGCGATCGCTGCCTGCGGATATTGTACGGAACTGAAAATTCCCTTTATTCTAATCCTTCAAAACAAGTACAAATCCTCTCTCATTGGTCACGGACTGCAGGGGGCGGGAGATGTCTCTTGTACGGGTTTCCTTGTGTTAGTTGGAATTTCCAGTAAAGTTTCACATTGATTCTGTGTGATCTCGGGACTATTTGTTGTGCTGTATCCATGTGCTTGGAAGATTTAATTACATTGTCGGTGCAGAGGAAAACGCTAGATGTTTAGTAAGAGTGGCAAGCGAATGGCTCAGGGTGTAACTTGTTTCTCTGAAGGTGGAAGCCCCTTTCAGGTTTCTTCTCCATGCTCTTTCTGATTCACCCCCCTCTTCCCCCTAGGTTACATCATTGTATTCTCATCACAATACATATCACTGGCTTAATGTTCTGATCGCAACAGTGTTAATCATGAAATCATTCACTGTTATGCACCCTGGCGCTGGTACATTATCTAGTAAACATTTCCTGCCTTGTTGTTTAGACAATTCCTATTAGTCTTGTTTGTTGCAGACTTGGATAAGAGCAGTAAGCTTGGCAGGGTCCATCCTTCCCTGTTAGACAGCTCCGTGTTAGACCTTCCCTGTTAGACAGCTCCATGTTAGACCTTCCCTGTTAGACAGCTCCGTGTTAGACCTTCCCTGTTAGACAGCTCCGTGTTAGACCTTCCCTGTTAGACCGCTCCCTGTTAGACCGCTCCCTGTTAGACCGCTCCCTGTTAGACCGCTCCCTGTTAGACCGCTCCCTGTTAGACCGCTCCCTGTGTGCCATCACCATGAAGCATCCGCAGAGCTTTTCACCTGCGCGGTGCTGACATTTGGTGCTAGGACGCCACCCTGGGCTGAGTGTGCATAATTTATGTATGTGTTTTTGGCTGCAGGGTTTCTGTTTCGAGAGGACAGGCAATACAAAGGCGTTCTGAGCCCAGTATACATGTGCCCACCTCTCTTACTCCAAGACCGAGCCCTCTGCTCCATCAGCTTCTTCCCTCACGGAGACCTCCCCTGCCTCATCGGTCAGCCAGCAGAACAGTGCCTCTGCGGTGAGTGTGCTGCTCCTCTTAGCTTCAATGTTTCCACTTTAGTTACGTTAGAAAAAGAAAAAAAAATGTAAGTAAATTTCTTCACTGCAATATTTTCACACACGTTTCAAGTGACATGTTACAATTTGCCTTGTGTGTAAGGCGTGCGCTAACCATCTGTCTCCTTGGGTGGCAGCGCTTGTCAGTATGGCTGTAATTGGCCACAACAGCAGAGCGAGGAAGAAGCGTGACGCGTAATCGGCGGTTCTTCCTTTTCTCTCCAGCTTGTGTCACAGTAACGCTCTACGCTCTGCCATCATTATTGTTTTTTTTTTTTTTTAGGCTCTTAAGCGGAGAAGATTGAAAACTCTTATGACATTGATAACATTGTCATTCCTATGTCTATGGCAGCGGTGGCACGGGTGGAGAAACTACAGTACAAGGAGATCCTGACTCCAAGGTAATGCTCCGTCCATCCCAAGCTCCAACACTGCCAGACTTCTACCATATAAGTGATGCAGATGTGGAAACCGTAGGACCCAGGCAGCTATTTCTGTTGCCTTTCCAAGTTACTTTAGTGATCCTTTATGAGCCATTAAACGGCGTGTCTGCGCCCAGCGCAGTCCTGTAGCCTGATCTTAGTGGGTTTATTTCATGGGCTTTCAGGCGACGGGTTGGAGCAAGTTCCTGTGTATGTAAAACATTATGTGAGCAGTAATGGAGGCCTTTGTTTCTTCCCCTTGTTCTGTCCTCAGCTGGCGCATCCTGGACTCTGTGGAGCGAGAAACTATCCTGAAAGATAACCCGCAGGTGAGTGACCGTGACCTCACTCCACCACGCCTGCATTTTCCTGCTAGATGCGTGTTTGTGCCGCTGGTGTGGATCCGCCATGATTCGTTAATTCCTATAAATTGTAATATGCTCTTCCTACTACCAGCAGCGGGATCTGAATGGCCGAATGTTCTAACTGTAGCATCGTGCATTTCCCTGCCATTAACAACCTGTAGTGCAGGAGTATCCAACATGCCGCACTGCAGCTGCTGTGGAACTACCTGTCCCAGCATGCCCTGCCACAGCTTTTCTATCAGGGCCTGCGGAAACTGTGGTAAAGACATGCTTAGATGTGTAGTTCCACGGCAGCTGGAGGGCCGCATGCTGAATACCCTGCTGCAAAGCACATGTGGCCAGAAGGGCTACCAGTGCGGAGTTTCCAGACTGCTGGCAGCTGACTGGAGTGAATGGGAGAAGCTTTCTACATGTAGCGCACAACTCCACTGGAATGAATGAGCCATAGAACAGGAAAACCTATAGCACAGTGCTGGCAACCCCTAGCGGCTGCCTGCCAAACACCCTGCCATAGAGACGGCATGAAGGCGGAGACAGGCCTTAAACGCACACACTGAACAAGCAGCGCCAATTAAACTGTCAGCAGTGCAACCTCAGCAAGGGAGGGGGGGGGGTGTGCATGTCCTCCTGGCTTTATTTTATCAGACGTGACTTAAAGCCAGAGGAGGCGTCTGAACACCCCTGGGTAGTAATCCTTACATATGCTATAAATGTTTTCTGGGGTAGGTGCGAATGATCTGTTACCAGTCAGTCTCTGTCTCCCAGAGCAGCTGGTTGCAGTGCGGTGACGTCAGTTTGTCACATGAGCTCCTGGTCGGTCGGCTTTGTTACTCATTTACCGTCTTAATGTCTCTCCTTAGTTGGAAGACCTGTCTGATGAAGCATATCTGAACCGTCACAGTACAAACGAGGAGATTGAGCGTTCCCGATGGGATTACTGGTCTTCAGCTGCCCCCCAGAGGCGAGGGAGCAGGTACATATATAATATATAGGCTCATGTTCTAGCGCACTGCGGGTCTAGTGTGATTACTTATATGGCACTCTGTTTTGCTACATTGTATTTCTGTTAATGGTGAGTATGTTTTTGTCTCTGTAATGGTGCGTACACACGGTACGGCGGGGGGATGATCAGATAGCGATAACCATCTGTGTCCTCCCTGCTGTGGGGGAATACCTCTCCTGCTCTCATCTGTGTCCTCCCTGCTGCGGGGAATACCTCTCCTGCTCTCATCTGTGTCCTCCCTGCTGTGGGGGAATACCTCTCCTGCTCTCATCTGTGTCCTCCCTGCTGCGGGGAATACCTCTCCTGCTCTCATCTGTGTTCTCCCTGCTGCGGGGAATACCTCTCCTGCTCTCATCTGTGTTCTCCCTGCTGCGGGGTATACCTCTCCTGCTCTCATCTGTGTCCTCCCTGCTGCGGGGAATACCTCTCCTGCTCTCATCTGCCTTCTCCCTGCTGCGGGGAATACCTCTCCTGCTCTCATCTGCCTTCTCCCTGCTGCGGGGAATACCTCTCCTGCTCTCATCTGCCTTCTCCCTGCTGCGGGGAATGCCTCTCCTGCTCTCATCTGCCTTCTCCCTGCTGCGGGGAATGCCTCTGCTGCTCTCATCTGTCCTCCCTGCTGCGGGGAATACCTCTCCTGCTCTCATCTGTGTCCTCCCTGCTGCGGGGAATACCTCTTCTCCTGCTCTCATCTGTGTCCTCCCTGCTGCGGGGAATACCTCTCCTCCTGCTCTCATCTGTGTCCTCCCTGCTGCGGGGAATACCTCTCCTGCTCTCATCTGCGTCCTCCCTGCTGCGGGGAATACCTCTCCTGCTCTCATCTGTGTCCTCCCTGCTGTGGGGGAATACCTCTCCTGCGCTCATCTGTGTCCTCCCTGCTGTGGGGGAATACCTCTCCTGCGCTCATCTGTGTCCTCCCTGCTGTGGGGGAATACCTCTCCTGCGCTCATCTGTGTCCTCCCTGCTGCGGGGAATACCTCTCCTGCGCTCATCTGTCTACTCTCTGCAGCAGGGAGGAGACAGAGGAGAGCAGGAGAGGTATTCCCCGTAGCAGGGAGGACACAGATGAGCGCAGGAGAGGTATTCCCTGCAGCAGGATGGGTGATGTGCAACTTGTTATAATACAACATGCCAACTAGCCCCTGCTCAGGACCCCCCTGGGCTTCCTTCTCACAGGTGTTAGCTACAATTGTGGACCGCCAAGCAGTCCCATCAGTAATTCCTCGGTACAGGCGATATCTTTGCCTCCTCCATGGGTAGACATGCTTTCTACCTCAGTGCAGAGTCTAGTGGCTACTTCTACAGCTCTTCAACAATTGTTGCAAAGTAAGAGACCCCTACCCAGTAAAACTACTAAGCGTACAATGCTATCCTCACAATCTACACCGCTGTTAGATTCCGAGGTATCATCTGGGGAGGCAGAAGACTCAGATCTCTCTCGCAGTCCCCCTCAGGGGGAGGAGGAGCCTCAGTCTAAAGTGAATGTACCTGCACTAGTGAGGGGCTGTCGGGCTGTCAAATCAATTCTTCAGATAGAAGATGCTGAGCCCACTCCTAAAACAAAACAGACACTTTTTAAGAGACAAAGTGGTTTTAGCGCAATTTCCTCAATCTGATCAGCTTTCTGAGCTCATGAGTGAAGCATGGAATACGCCAAGTAAATTTTTTTTTTTTTTTTACCCTATTCCAGCAGCTGATTGCGCTAAATGGGAAGCTCCCCCAGCAGTAGATTTTCATGTGACACGTCTAGTTAAAAGCTCTACCTATCCTTTACCTATCCTTTACCTATCCCTACGGCATCTTCGTTAAAGGACACGACAAATGGGAAGATTGAAGCTTTCCTCAAATCTATGTATTCTCTTACAGGAGCTATTACTCGTCCAGCAACGGCCACTGCCTGGGTGGCAACAGACATTGAGAGCTGGGTAGAAGCTCTAGAGGACACATTTCCCTCTGATGCCTCCCAGGAACAGCTGACCTATATCTCCCACATCAGGGATGCAGCCTCCTATTTGGGAGAAGCTGCTTTGGATTCTGGTCTCCTGGCTTCCAAGGCAATTGCTATTTCGAGCTCGCCGTATCATTTGGCTTTATTCATGGAAGGCCGTCACAAACTAGTCCTTGGAATCACTGACTTACACTGGGGAGATCCTGTTTGGCCCAGAGTTGGACAAGATTGTGGCTACCTTAGTGGCTTCTAAGACTGCTTTTCTGCCCTCAGCATTTACACCGAGGCCTCCGATGTCATCCTTTAGGTCCTTTTGTCCCCAGGGAAAATCTAAATGTCAGTCCTTTCCTCGGCAGTCATTATTCACAAAGGCCTCCAAGCCCGGGACCAACCATTCCTGGGCCACCAGACGTCCGGCTGCTAAATCGTTGGACAAACATTCAGCCTGATGGGGCGGGCCCACCTAGAGTGGGAGGCCGACTTCTTCAGTTCACCCAATTCTGGCGTCAGACCACCACAGGCGCCTGGGTACAAGAAGTGGTCTCTCATGGTTATGCCCTCCCATTCCTGAGAAGTTTTTTTTTGTTTTGTTTTTTTTCCCCCCCACCCCAGCAGTTTTTACACAGGCCCTCCATCAGACCCGAGCAAAGCCCTGCTCCTCCAGAAGGCCATTCAGTCCTTGCTGTGCGTGGGGGTAATAATTCCAGTCACAGCGTGGGAGCGGTGATTATTCCTCCCTTTTCTTGGTTCAGAAGCCCAATAGGTCTCATCGGCCAGTCCTCAACCTCAAGTCTCTGAACAAGTTTATCAGGGTTTCGTATAGCAATCATCAGCTCTATTGTCCTAGCTATGGAACCTGGGGACTAAGGTATCTTTGAACATTCAGGACGCTTATCTACATGTACCTATAGCGCTCTCCCATCAGCGGTATCTCTGGTTTGCTGTCCCTACAGCAACATTTCCAATTTCAGGCACTGCCCTTTGGGCTTTCTATAGCTCTGCGGATCTTTAATAAAATCATGGCAGTTATGGCAGTCCACCTGCGTCACCAGGGAATCGGGCTATTCCCATACTTGGACGACCTCTTGCTCTTGGCACGCTCTCCGGATGTCATTCACCGCCATCTTCAGGAAGCCATTGCCTTTCTACAGAGGCACAGCTGGTTGATGGAGCCTCTGTAGAAAGCCTTCTTGGACTTCTTGTCAATGAAGTGGACCTTCCATTTGGCGTACCTTTTCCTCCAGTGTCCTTCTTCCTCTGGTCCTTCGGAAATTCAAGCAAGAAGTGGGCCCGGTCCTGTTTGTAGCTTCGGCTTGGCCCAGACTCCATTGGTACTCCAATCTTCAAAGTTTCTCCATAAATGTCCCTTTCCAACTTCCTTAACGATTGGACCTCTTGTATCAGGGTCCCTGTCTACATCCGGACCTGACCTGTCTGTCTTTGACAGCGTGGCTCTTGAGAAATCCCTGCTAAGGTCCAAATAGATTTCTCCCTCTGTGGTCCAGACCATGCTCTGAGCGCGTATGCTGGCCTCCGACTCGATCTATCACCTGGTGTACTACCAGAAGCTTTGACACTCAGGTTTTTCGGGTTTCTGGAATCTTTGCCTTTCTACAAGCTGGTTTGGATTTCTGACTCCACCTGGCCTATCTGAAAGTACACGTCGCTGCTCTGTCCATCTGGTTCCAGTGCAGAATTGCTTTACTACCGGGTGTTCATGCCTTTCTTCAGGGAGTCCTCTGTATTCAACCCCCCCTTTGTCCCTCCTGTGACTCCGTGGGTTATGTCAGATGTTCGCCAAGCACTTCAGAACACTCCGTTTGAACCCCTGGAATCAGTAGACATCAAATGTCTCATTGCAAAGACTTCCTTATGGTTATCGCGTCTGCCCGTAGGCTGTTGGATTTAGGAGCGCTTTCCTGCTGCTCCCGATTTCTGATCTTTCATCAGGACAGTGCTGTTCTTGGACTCACCCTGGCTTCCAAGGTAGTTTCTCGTTTCCACTTTAAGGAGGAAATTTTAGTTCCAGCCTTCTTATAACCAGACCCCTCTGCATGTGAGACCTTGTTGGTTGTGTCCTTGCTCTGAAGATCTACGTGGATCTTACAGGTTCCATCAGGAAAACTGATTCCCTCTCTGTCCTATATGGATTGCATATGAAGGGTTGGCAAGCTAATAAACAGATGGACCAGATGGCTTCGCATGACTATTTCACAGGCTTACTCGCAGGCTGGTCTTCCTGTGCCAGCTGTCTCTGCTCATTCTACTCACTCTGTGGGTCCCTCGTGGGCAGCATGCCGTGGCATGATAGGCCACGTGGTCTCCTGTCCATATCTTTCTTAGGTTCTATGCCTTTGATACACTTGCCTCTCGAGATGCCGTATTCTACTCAGGAGCGTCTTCTCCCTTGAACAGCTGCTTTGGGACATCCCCATTGTCTCCCATGTGGAGCCATATGGCCCCTGAAGAAGAAAAGGAGAGTTACGGTAGACTTACTTCGAAGTCCATAGGGTCCACAGGGCACCCGCCCTGATACACCTGGCTTCTATGGGTTTCTTCTTTTGGTCACTTGTTTCCTTCTCTGTTGTGTGAGTGTGATTCTTCAGTGTACCAGTCTTCCTTCGCACCTGTCCTTCTCCTGCCTTGGGCTTGTTGACAGAACCGATTGCTGTGGGCGGGGTATAGGGGGGAAGGACCGGAGCATCCTCGGATAGCAAAAGCTTTGCAGTTTGGTGTCCGGTCCTCTTATCCACCATCTACACCCCATTGTCTCCCTGTGGACCCTATGGACTTCGAAGAAAGAGTTAATATAGGTAAGTCTACCATAACTTTTTATTTATTTTTTTTTATTTTATTTTTTTATTACCATTGTTAACTTTCTACCTGTGCATTATATATTGAGAAATAAACAAATATTCACTTATTTATGATTTTGTTTCTCTTTTTAAACATTTGAGCAAATATCACCATTTTTTCCCCCTCTGCAAATGGTATTCCTGCATAGGTTTCAAAGTGCACGTATTTTAACATTTGGTCACTTCCGCGTCATAAGAAAAACACAACTTCCTTCTGGTTTTTATTGTTTTGTGGTTTCCTCCCAGTCACTGGCGGCAGCAATGGCTGATATTGCTCTTCAAAGTTGCCCAGAAATCTGTAGTGCCTACAGTCTCTCTGTAATGGCCACAGGGCACAACACTGTAGGGACAGGTGGCGGCCGCCATAAGTTTCATAAAGTGCCACATTGGTATAAGGCAGAGGTTCCCAAACGTGGTCCCCAACAGTTCAGGCATTAGAAATATCCATGGTTGAGCACAGGTGGCTTAATTAGTAGCTCAGTCATGGATATCTTTAAAACCTGAACTGATGGGGAGCCTCGAGGACCGCGTTTGGGAACCCCTGGTAGAAGTCTTATGATAGGATTAAGGCAGCTGCTTGTTTTATCAATTTAAATAATTTGATCCTTTGTCTGATAAATGACCCATTCAGTACAATTTAATGAATTCAAGCAAAATGTTCTTAACAGATCCTCCAACAAATCCGATGGTCGATGGACGCCGCAGCCTCCTACAAACAGCCAAGGGTCCCTGCAGCCAGCCTCTCCAGACTTTGGATGCCACAGCCTTAATGATGTCCCACTATCCCTGTCATCTGCTGCAGCTGACAACATGGAGCCTTACAGCACAGTCCAATGCCTCTCTGTCCACAGCCGGCAGCGGGTGTTGTCCTGGAGCGAAGACACCAGATCTTCCACACCCGAGCTCCCTGATGAAGAGGAACGGGTATGTGGTCTCCCATACATTCCTCCATTTCAGTTGAATACTGTGTATCATTGTACTGACATTGGAGCGTTTTTTTTTCATTAGACTGGTCCCTACACTGCTTAAACATGCTCATTTTTTTTTTTTTCCATCTCCTCTTACAGACTGTTCCACCATGGGATACCCGCTCGTTTCCCCTTGCAGACAGAGACCATCGAGCTCTTCAGACCTTGCCAGTCACACCCAGCAGAGGCAGGAACAAACCACACCAAGATGTCTTGTGGCATACAGCAAATAAGCTTGGTGCACGAACTGAGAGCATAGACTTTGGCATGTCAACAGAAAACCTCGCCCCCACCTCCAAAGAGCCCCCTTTACCCAATAGCATTTCAGTAGTTCGATTCCGTGCACACAGTGGTGAGAAAATTGCAAGCCTGGAGTACTTTCCAGCTAGGTCGGTCAACAAGAGATGAAAGCTCCCCCCTTCGATCACAATGTGTGTGACCAGAGAACACAAACCCATATACTTTATTCAGTATCAAGTGCTTGGCTGGCTTGCAGGCCCGAGTGGAGCAGTAGGGTGCACCATAACGTAGGGGGTCCTGGGCTCAGCAGCACGCTGAAGGCCTGTGGCGAGGTACAGCACAGCGCACATGCTGAACCTCACGCACTGAGCAAGGGCCGTAGGAAAGTCTTACGCGGATGACGCAGGTTTCCTATGGGTTCCTGAGGTGTGACGGCTGTGTAGGTACATGGAGCCGGCTTGTGTAGCTGGATGGAAGGCGAAAGATTTGGAAATATTGATAGCGTATTCTAAATGAAAATATTATGAGTCTGAAAGTTGGGGGGGAAGGGAGAAAAAATAATCAGGTTTAGACCCTTGACTGCCAGAGGAACGAGCTCGCGGAATTGGAGGCTACGTCTGGCAGCGAGGTTACAAGACACTGTTCGGGTGTCCAGTCACTAATTCTAATAACTCATCACTGTGTATTGGTTGCAAGAGGATAAGCAGGGTAACCCGGCATCTGTAGTATGATGCACAGGACTGGTGTTTCTCCCCATGAATGCACAGAGTTTGCGTAGGATTGTGACGTCTGTTTTTTGTAAAGATCCCGTGGTCTGAAAAGATTAAATGTTGCAACCGGACTGATTTCCTCACCCCCTCCTCCCTTTCCCCCGGGAACAAATTCTGTAATTATTTAATGAATGGGAAGAAGTCTGAGAATAGCCTGGTGTATATGGATATATGGAGTTAGATTGCTAAATAAATTCTAAATCATATTAGACAACCTGGTGTTTGTGTTGATTTGTGTGGTCTCTGGATGTTACTAGATGAACCATATACATGTCCCAACCATTCTGACCAGGTCTGCGTTAGAAGGTTGGAATTTCATCTCTAAATTCATTCACTAAATGTAGCACTTAAGTGTTGTGTTTTATAGGTGGTTTCCGCCTTCAGGTAATGAATGTACACTTACTGTGACAGGATGGGCTTCTCTGCTTCCAGTGGTTGTACAGATTACACTTGAGGCTTGGTTACCTGCCATAACTCACCACTCCTGTTGTTTCTACTTCAGGGTCCATAGGGGGTCCACAGGGTTGACCTTGGGGTTATAGCTGGAACAGGATCCATGGGCACCACACAGTTAAGCTTTTAGCTCCCAGGATGCACTTGGGTCCTCTATACCCCGCCCCCGAGCCACAGGCACCTCAGTGTAAGCTGGTGCCCGGCCGGAGTCTGTCACCGCGCAGGGGGGCTGCAGGAGCAGCCCCCAGAAGCTTTTTATTTTAAGTTAGATTTTATTTATTTTAATCTTTTTACTACAGACGGCAGCGAAGGGCTGTCTGTACAGACGCCCACGCTGCCGCTCTGATCCCCGACTGGCGCCGCGACGCCAGTACTGATCTGGGGATCGCGGCGGGAGGGCAGAGTCCGTACTAGCCGGACTCTGTCTACCTCCCAGGACTGCTGCCGGAGTCGCCGGGGATTCAGGTAAGCCGCGCGTCGCTGGCTAGCGGCGGCGCGCGGAATGCCTTAAATGCAGTCCTTTAGCCTCCGGTCCTGGGGACAGACCGGAGGCTGCTGGCAGTGGCTGCGGGCCCCCCCCATAACCCGTGGGACCACTAGACCACCAGGGATAAAGGGGCAAGCGGGAAGCCAGCATCCCTGGGGTTATGGCCAGCCAGGGGAGGAAGCCTTCCCTGTCAGCGGCTCCTCCCCTCAGCTCAGCGCGCCTTTCAGCACGCATTCTGGCGTCGCTGAGCTGCAGTTACACGGCCACTCCTCCTCTGAGGTCTCCAGCGGCCATTTTCCCAGTGGCAGCGCAGATCTCAGGGAGCACGCGGACCGGTCCCCCTGTGTACCTCTCCCCTGATTAAGGACAGCGTACACAGCACTATAGCCCTCCCAGACACTGAATCTGGGCAGGTTGATTGTAGTGTAAAGGTGCAGTGAGTATATCTTCCTGCATGGTATGTGACTATTGCTAGTGCTGCCGTCTGTGCTTATTTTCTACTTACTGTCAGCTTATACCTATCCCTTTACTTCTCCTACAAGCCCTACAGGTGTGTGGGGGAGGGGCGTTTCTACTGACCTCACTTATATAGATCACGTATTTGTGAGGTCCGTCACATACAGTTGTGTGCTACTCAGTGCCATATTGTGGGCTGTTGTTCAGCACACCGGTGAGTGCGTTTTACTTCTACCCTGGTGCCAGATATATAATATATTCTGTCATGTCAGACGAGGAGGTTGAGCGCTCAGTGGCTCCGGTGTTGGCCTCCTGCGGACGCTGTTCTGCAGGAGTGGATAGGGAGGATTTGTCACAGGATGGCCTGTGTAGTCGATGCCAGGTGGCTCCTGGCCCATCCAGACCTTCTCTGGCGCAGGAACCACCGTGGGCGATGTTTTCTCAAGTGCTGGTGTCTATTGCGGACCGTCTGTCGGTCCCGACTGCTCTCCCTACTAGGGCGGTGCCCCAGCCGACCATCCCCCGGGTGTCCCGCAGTTATTGCGGAGTCCTCCTGGGTCTCAATCAGTAGGTCCCTATGCGGGGTTGCCTATGTATATACAGGCTTCCCCTGTGCCGCAGCAGCCTGTGGTACCTTTTCAGGCCCCTATGGCGACTCCTCCACCATGGGTGGATGTGCTCTCCAACTCCGTGCAAAATTTGGCAGCCGCTTCCTCGGCTTTTCAGTCAATGTTGCAGACTGACATGCCTTCTAGGATTTCAAAACGCCCACTCATGACACGGGCTGCTCAGGTATCGGACTCAGAGGGTTCCTCAGATGATGGGGAGGTCCCTGATGACACTGACTCGGACGCCTCGGTCCAGGAAATGGATACCAAGTCGTCCATTAATGTGCGAGCACTAGTTAGGGCGGTGCGAGCTATTCTTCTTATAGAGGATGAGGCACTGGTTCCTAAGTCGAAGTTTCCTAGTTTCAAAAAAACTAAGGTGGCTTCTGCGGTGTTTCCCCTGTCGGATCAGTTCACGGATCATATGGCGGTAGCTTGGCAGGCGCCCAGTAAGAGATTCCTTCCTCAGAAGCGGTTGGCTTCTAATTACCCCTTCCCTGAGGCACATTGTAAAAAATGGGAAACTCCACCGGCGGTGGATTCCCATGTCACCCGTTTAACTCGGGGCGCCACCTTACCATTACCGTCGATATCCTCGCTGAAGGATCCCACGGACAGGAAAGTTGAGACTTGCTTAGTCTATTTACTCCCTCTCCGGGGCGGTGGCCCGACCGTCCATGGCCATCTCCTGGGTGGCCAAGGCCATTGAGGGGTGGGCCAATGCATTGGAAGATACCTTCCCAGACGACGCTTCGGATGTCCAGCGGGCGTTGTTGGGACAAATGAGGGACGCTGCTTCTTACATTGGTGAAGCTTCTTTAGATGCTAGTCTGCTGACCTCGCGGGTATCGGCTGCAGCGGTGTCTGGCCGCCGATACCCGAGGGTCTGGAGGCCTTACCTTTCAATGGGGAATTACTATTTGGTCCGGACTTGGACAAAATAGTGGACACCCTGGCTAAATGCAAGTCGGCCTTCCTCCCTTCGGCGGCACTGCCGGCTAAGGTTCGGAGTTCGGCTTTTCGTTCCTTTCGGGTTCAGGGTAAGGCGAAAGGTCAGTCCTTCCCGAGACAGTCTGCGAGTAAGACGGCCTCTAAACCCAAGAAGCAAGCCTGGAGTGCTCGGCGCCCTTCTTCCAAGCAGGAAGATAAACCTGCGGCCTGATGGGACGGGCCTCCCTCTGGGGGACCTCAGAGTGGGAGGCCGACTTCTTCTATTTGCCCAGTGCTGGCACAATACCACCACGGATGCCTGGGTTCGAGAAGTGGTCTCCCAGGGGTACGCCCTGTCTTTTCGGCACAGACCACCCCACCAGTTTTTCTGCACAAGTCCTTCTCAGGACAAGACCAAGGCGTTACAGGTTCAGGAGGCTATAGAGTCCTTGCTGAAAGCAGGGGTCATTGTTCCCGTTCCTCTATCACAACGAGGGACGGGGTATTATTCGTCTCTGTTTCTGGTGCCGAAACCCAATGGTTCTCATCGCCCTATCCTCAACTTGAAGTCTCTGAACAAATTCCTCAGAGTTCCCAAGTTCAGGATGGAAACGTTACGTTCCATCATTCTGGCGATGGAACCGGGGGATTACATGGTGTCCCTGGACATCCAGGACGCCTACCTCCATGTTCCGATAGCATTTTCACACCAGCGGTATCTGAGGTTCGCTATCCTTCAACACCACTATCAGTTCCGGGCGCTACCCTTTGGTCTCTCCACGGCACCAAGGGTGTTCACGAAGATTATGGCGGTCATGGCCGCACATCTTCGGAACCAGAATGTACGGCTGCTGCCGTATCTGGACGACCTCCTGTTGCTGGCGAGCTCCCCGGAGGTACTGCTTCAACATCTCCACCTGACGATCGCTTGCCTGCAAGCACACGGGTGGTTGATAAATTGGAAAAAGTCCTCCCTGATTCCATCACAGCGGATGGTTCATTTGGGAGCCCTGCTGGATTCGCATCAGCAAAGGATCTTCCTGACTCCGGAGAAGGTCGCCTCCCTACAGCTGCGGATACACAGTTGCCTGAGCCGTTGCCGTCTGTCGGTCCATTCGGCTATGAGAGTTCTGGGGTCCATGGTGTCGACATTCGACATGGTGGAATTTGCCCAGTTCCATTCCCGGCCCCTGCAGGGGCTGATTCTATCAGAATGGAACGGGTTACCTCACCGGATCCGCTCTCAGGTGCTGGTGTTGTCTCCGGACGTTCGGCAATCTTTTTGGCTTGGTGGCTTCAGACAGCTCATCTGGTCGAGGGGCGCCCATTTTGGATCCCGGACTGGGTCCTGCTCACGACGGATGCCAGTCTCCGGGGTTGGGGGGCAGTGACCGGCTCTTTGTCGCTTCAGGGTCGTTGGTCAGCGGAAGAAGCACTTCTCCCCATCAACATCCTGGAACTGCGGGCAGTATACAGGGCCCTGCAGTTGTCCGGCCCCGCTCTTCACGGAAGGGCGGTACAGGTGCAGTCCGACAACGCCACCACGGTGGCGTATATCAACCACCAAGGCGGAACTCGCAGTCAGGCAGCGATGTCGGAGGTGTCTCGTATCCTGACTTGGGCGGAGGGTCACATTCCGGCGATCTCGGCGGTCTTCATCCCCGGAGTCCTCAATTGGGAGGCGGACTTCCTCAGCCGTCACGACGTGCATCCCGGGGAATGGTCGCTTCACCCAGAGGTGTTTCAGCTACTCGTGGACAGGTGGGGACTGCCGGAGCTGGACTTGATGGCCTCCCGTCACAATCACAAGTTGCCCGTTTATGGGTCAAGGACAAGAGACGCAGGCGCAAGTCTGGTGGACGCGCTGTCGGTGAAATGGACGTTTCACCTGGCGTATCTGTTTCCTCCGCTATCCCTGCTTCCTCGGGTTCTGCGGAAATTCAAGCAGGACGGCGGCATGCTCGTGCTGGTAGCACCGGCGTGGCCCAGACGTCCTTGGTACTCCGATCTCAGGAGCCTCTCCATCGACGCTCCGTACCTTCTTCCTCAGCGTCGGGACCTGTTGTCTCAGGGGCCCTGCCTTTACCCGGATCTGGGTCGGCTGTCTTTGACGGCGTGGCTCTTGAGACAGCCGTCTTGAGGTCTCGGGGCTTCTCCAGTTCGGTTATTGGTACCATGCTCAGGGCACGCAAGCCTGCTTCAGCACGGATTTATCACAGAGTGTGGCACACTTACTTTCAGTGGTGTGAGTCCAGACATTATGATCCTCAGGTGTTCAGAGTTTCCAGGATCTTGGAATTTCTTCAGTCAGGATTGGATCTCTGCTTACGCCTTGCATCTCTGAAGGTTCATGTGTCCGCCTTGTCCGTGTGGTTTCAACGGCGGATTGCAATACTACCAGACGTTCACACCTTTTTCCAGGGTGTTCTCAGGATCCAGCCTCCCTTTGTGCCTCCTGTGGCTCCTTGGGACTTGGCGGTGGTGCTACGGGTCCTACAGGGTCCTCCGTTTGAGCCTCTTGAGGCGGTGGAGCTCAAGTGGCTGACATTTAAGACAGTTTTTCTCCTGGCAATTGCTTCTGCCAGGAGGGTGTCTGAATTGGGGGCGCTTTCCTGTCGCCCTCCTTTCCTGATTTTTCACCAGGACAGAGCGGTGCTCCGCACTCGTCCTGAGTTTTTGCCCAAAGTGGTCTCGAAGTTCCACATTAATCAGGAACTTGTTGTGCCAGCTTTTCAGTCCCCTGATCTTTCAGCTGGTGAGACTTCCTTTAGATGTGGTCCGGGCGCTTAGAATTTATGTAGACCGGACGGCTTCGGTTAGGAAGTCTGATTCCTTGTTTATCCTCTTTGGTTTTCACAAGAGGGGTTGGCCTGCCAACAAACAAACGTTAGCCCGTTGGCTTTGTTCGGTTATTTGTGAGGCTTATGCACAAGAGGGTTTACCTGTGCCAGCCTCTGTTATGGCTCATTCCACTCGTTCTGTGGGTCCCTCTTGGGCTGCTAGAAGTGGCGCTTCTGCTGTTCAGCTGTGTAAGGCGGCCACTTGGTCTTCTATTCAAACGTTTTTGAGGTTCTATGCGTTTGACACCTTTGCCTCTCAGGATGCTTCCTTTGGGCGCCGGGTGCTCCTTTCAGCACAGGAGCGTCCCCGCCCTTAGTTGAACTGCTTTGGGACATCCCCAAGGTCAACCCTGAGGACCCCCTATGGACCCTGAAGTAGAAAACAGGAGATATGGTAAGAACTTACCTTTGTTATCTCTGTTTCTACGAAGTCCATAGGGTCCACAGGGCGCCCGCCCTGACGCACCTGGCTTCAAATGGGCTGTGTGGCTGGTCACCGGTTTTCCGTCTCCTATTGCTGTGAGTATGGTTTCTTGTGTGTTCCAGTCTTCCTTCTCTCTGTTCCATATTCTCCTCCGGCCTAGGCTGCTTACCAACTGAGGTGCCTGTGGCTCGGGGGCGGGGTATAGAGGAGGACCCAAGTGCATCCTGGGAGCTAAAAGCTTAACTGTGTGGTGCCCATGGATCCTGTTCCAGCTATAACCCCAAGGTCAACCCTGTGGACCCTATGGACTTCGTAGAAACAGAGATAACAAAGGTAAGTTCTTACCATATCTCCTGTTTTCTCAGCTGTCAGGAATTCAGACTCTGTACCAGTTGTAGGAGAATAGTCGTTACCACCACCTGTTTCTGCTTACTTCTGGGTGTTGTATTTAGCTGACGGCTGAGACTGGAGAGCCTGCCTCACTGCTTACTTTCTACCAAGGTGCAGCATAGCAGGCAGAACATTGAGTGGACACACAGTTAAAGCTTTTGCTATCCCAGGATGCTTCGGTGACCTGTGCTTAAATAGCCACAGGTCTCCGGGAACGCTGGGTCCAGTCTCCTCACATACCTTTCCTAGGAGCCAGGTTATGTAGCGCTATTTCCTACCAGCCACTGTGGTCTGTGTAGTTGAATTTAGTGCCCATTGCAGTTCTATTTATTTTATGCATTGTATATATGACTTCTGCTAGCATTGTTGTCTGTGTTTTTCGCTCTGTCAGCTTATGCTTTTCCCTTTTCTTTTCCAATAACCCTGGAATACCGGTCTATAAGGGGGTTCACTGTACTTCACATCTATTTGTTTTTGTGAAGGGCTGTCACATACTGTGGTTGCACGCTGCTCAGTGCCATATTGTGTGCTATACTCCGTGATCTCGCTGAGCCAAAAAAAATGTTGGTCCCAGGGACCCCTCACTTTCAACAATTGGGGTCCTACTTGACTTTTTCTTGGTCCCATCTAAATGAAGGTTTTCTGTAAATCTAACAATTTAGCAGAGAAGGAGCTGGGCGCACCGCTACTTTTATACATTGCAGCGGCCAGTGAGCGGTAGGCAGTCAGTGGTGGCGGTGAATACACGCTGTTTCTACTTCAGGGTCCATAGGGGTCCACAGGGTGACCTTGGGGTATAGCTGGATCCTCGGGCACCACGGAGTTAAAGCTTTCAGCTGCTCCCAGGATGCACTTGGGTCCAACCTCCCCTATACCCCGCCCCCGAGCCACAGGCACCTCAGTTTTAGATGGTGCCCGGCCGGAGTCGGGTCACCCTGCGGGGTGGGCTGCTGGAGCAGCCCCCTAAAGCTTTTAATTTTTTATTTAACTTAGTTAAATTTATTTATTTATTTTTTACTATAGTTTTTCTACAGAGCGGCAGCGCTGGGCTGTCTGTACAGACGCCCACGCTGCCGCTCCTTCTCCCTGCTGGCGCCGCGACGCCAGCACTGAACTGGGGATCGCGGCGGGGGAAGCCAGAGTCTGTACTAGCCAGACTCTGGCTTCCCCCGGGACTGCTGCCGGAAGACGCCGGGGAGATCAGGTAAGCCGCGCACCGCTGATTAGCGGCGGTGCGCGGGTTCCTTTCAAATGCAGTCCCATGCCCCCGGTCTAGGGGACAGACCGGGGGCGCTAGCGGTGGCGGCGGGCCCCCCCTCCAGCGGAGGCATACCCCACTAGACCACCAGGGTAAATTAAGCGGCAAGCGGGATGCCGGCAACCCGGGGGTTAAATATGCTAGCCAGGGGAGGAAGCCTTCCCTGTCTAGCGGCTCCTCCCCTCAGCTCAGCGCGCCTTTCAGCTCGTAGTCTGGCGTCGCTGAGCTGCAGCTACACGGCCACTCCTCCTCTGAGGTCTCCAGCGGCCATTTTCTCTGTGGCAGCGTGGATACTCTCAGGGAGGATGTGGACCGGTCCCCCTGTGTACCTCTCCCCTGCAAAAGGACAGTGTACACAGCACTATAGCCCTCCCAGACACTGAATCTGGGCAGGTTGATTGTAGTGGAAAGGTGCAGTGAGTATATCTTCCTGCATGGTATGTGACTTTTGCTAGTGCTGCCTGTCTGTGTCTTTTTTCTACTTACTGTCAGCCTGTACCTATCCCTTTCCTTCTCCTACAAGCCCTACAGGTGTGCGGGGGAAGGGTGTTTCTACTGACCTCACCTATATAGATCACGTATTTGTGAGGTCCGTCACATACAGTTGTGTGCTACACGGTGCCATATTGTGGGCTGTTGTTCAGCACACTGGTGAGTGCGCACGTTTTCTTCCTAAGTCATGTCTGAGGAGGAGATTGAGCACTCCGGGGCTCCAGCATTGTTCTCCTGCAGGCGCTGTTCTGCAGGAGTGGATGGGGAGGATTTGTCACAGGACGGCCTGTGCAGACGGTGCCAGGCGGTCCCTGGTACGTCTAAACCTCCCATTTCGCAGGAGCCACCATGGGCGATGTTTTCCCAGGTGCTGGTGTCCATCGCGGACCGTCTGTCGGTCCCGACTGCCGCCCCTACTAGGGCGTTGCCCCAGCCTGCCATCCCCCATTCCCCGGGTGTCCCACAATTATTGCAGACTCCCCCGGGGTCTCAGCCTGTTGGTCCCTATGCGGGGTTGCCAATGTATATTCAGTCCACCCCTGTGGCACAGCCGGCTGTGGTGCCGTTTCAGGCTCCTGTGACAGCTCCTCCACCCTGGGTGGATGCGCTTTCCCACACTGTCCAAGATTTGGCGGCAGCATCTTCGGCTTTTCAGTCGATGTTGCGCAGTGACGTGCCCTCAAGGGCGTCTAAACGCTCAGTCATGGCACAGGCTGCGCATCTTTCGGATTCTGAGGGGTTCTCGGATGATGGTGAGGTACAGGATGACTCAGCCTCAGATGCCTCAGTCCAGGAGGTAGACACTAAGTCTTCCATCAATGTGCGGGCTCTGGTTAAGGCGGTGCGGGCTATTCTTCTGATTGAGGATGAGGCACCCGCTCCCAAGTCAAGGTATCCTAGTTTTAAAAAAGCTAAGGTTACTTCTGCAGTGTTCCCCTTGTCTGATCAGTTGACTGATCACATGGCGGTGGCCTGGCAGACGCCCAGTAAGCGTTTCCTGCCACAGAAACGCTTGGCGTCCAATTATCCATTCCCGGAAGCGCATTGTAAGAAATGGGAAACTCCGCCTGCAGTCGATTCCCATGTAACACGCCTCATCAGGAGTGCTACTTTGCCATTGCCGTCTATATCCTCGCTGAAGGATCCTACGGACAGGAAGGTGGAGACTTGTCTAAAGTCTATTTATTCTCTCTCAGGGGCTGTAGCCCGGCCGTCCATGGCCATCTCCTGGGTGGCCAAGGCCATTGAGGGGTGGGCCAACGCCTTGGAGGACACGTTTACGGATGAATCTCCGGACGTCCAGAGGGCGTTGTTAGGACAGATGAGAGATGCCGCCTCCTACATTGGAGAAGCATCTTTGGATGCTAGCCTGTTGACCTCTAGGGTTTCGGCGGCAGCAGTGTCTGCTCGTAGATCCTTGTGGTTGCGGTCTTGGAGAGCAGACGCGGATTCAAAGAAAGGCTTGGAGGCCTTACCTTTTAATGGGGAATTACTATTTGGTCCGGACCTGGACAAAATAGTAGATACCCTGGCAAAATCCAAGTCAGCCTTCCTCCCTTCAGCTACTACACCTGCTAAGGTCCGGAGCTCGGCGTTTCGTTCCTTTCGGGTTCAGGGCAAGGCAAAGGGTCAGTCCTTCCCGAGGCAGTCCGCACCCAAGACCGCCTCAAAGCCAAAGAAGCAAGCCTGGAGTGCTAGGCGCCCTTCTTCCAAGCCAGAAGATAAGCCTTCTGCGTGATGGGACGGGCCTCCCTCTGGGGGACCCCAGAGTGGGAGGCCGACTTCTTCAATTCGCCCAGTGCTGGCACAATACCACCACGGATGCCTGGGTGCGAGAAGTGGTCTCCCAGGGGTACGCCCTGTCTTTTCGGCACAGGCCGCCTTGCCAGTTTTTTTTGCACAAGTCCTTCTCAGGACAAAACCAAGGCCTTGCAGGTTCAGGAAGCCATAGAGGCCTTGCTGACAGCGGGGGTCATTATACCCGTACCACAGTCTCAACGTGGGATGGGGTATTACTCTACGCTGTTTCTGGTGCAGAAACCCAATGGCTCTCATCGCCCCATCCTCAATTTGAAGTCCCTGAACAGGTTTCTCAGGGTTCCCAAATTCAGGATGGAAACTTTGCGTTCCATCATACTGGCGATGGAACCGGGGGATTATATGGTCTCCCTGGATATCCAGGACGCCTACCTCCATGTGCCTATAGCAACATCGCACCAACGGTTTCTGCGGTTTGCTATTCTCCACAACCACTACCAATTCAGGGCTCTACCCTTTGGTCTCTCCACGGCACCAAGGGTATTTACCAAGGTGATGGCGGTCATGGCGGCTCACCTTCGGAGCCAGGGGATACGGTTGCTACCGTATCTAGACGACCTCCTCTTGCTGGCAAGCTCCCCGGAGGTACTGATCCAGCATCTCCACCTGACGGTCGCTTGTCTACAGGCGCACGGCTGGTTGATCAACTGGAAGAAATCCTCCCTCATCCCATCACAACGGATGGTTCATTTGGGGGCCCTGCTGGACTCTCGTCAGCAACGGACTTTTCTGACTCCAGAGAAGGTCTCCTCCTTACAGCTGCGGATTCACAGTTGTCTGAGCAGTGGCAGAGTGTCGGTGCACTCAGCGATGAGAGTTTTGGGGTCCATGGTGTCGGCATTCGACATGGTGGAGTTTGCCCAGTTCCATTCCAGGCCCCTGCAGGGGCTGATTCTTTCAGAATGGAACGGATTGCCACACAGGATCCGCTCTCAGATGCTGGTTTTGTCCTCGGAGGTGCGTCTGTCCCTAGCCTGGTGGCTGCAGACAGCGCATCTCCTGGAGGGGCGCCCCTTTTGGATCCCGGAATGGGTTCTGCTCACGACAGATGCCAGTCTCCGGGGTTGGGGGGCGGTGACAGGCTCCTTGTCACTTCAGGGTCGTTGGTCGGCGGAGGAAGCGATTCTTCCCATCAACATCCTGGAACTGCGGGCAGTATACAGAGCCCTGCAGTCGTCCGGCACCGCTCTTCACGGAAGGGCCGTTCAGGTGCAGTCGGACAACGCCACCACGGTGGCGTACATCAATCACCAGGGAGGGACTCGCAGTCGAGCTGCGATGTCGGAGGTGTCCCGCATCCTGGCTTGGGCGGAGCGCTATCTTCCAGCTCTCTCGGCAGTTTTCATCCCAGGAGTCCTCAATTGGGAGGCAGACTTCCTCAGCCGTTACGATGTGCATCCCGGGGAATGGTCGCTTCATCCAGAGGTATTCCAACTACTCGTGGACAAGTGGGGGCTGCCAGAGCTGGACCTGATGGCGTCCCGTTACAATCACAAGCTGCCTGTGTACGGGTCAAGGACAAGGGACGCAGGCGCAAGTCTGATAGACGCGCTGTCGGTGAAATGGCTGTTTCAACTGGCTTACTTGTTCCCTCCGATATCTCTGCTGCCTCGGGTCCTGCGCAAGTTCAAACAGGACGGAGGCACACTGATCCTGGTGGCCCCAGCGTGGCCCAGAAGGCCGTGGTACTCCGATCTGCGGAGCCTGTCCATCGACGCTCCGTACCTCCTACCTCAACGGCGGGACCTGTTGTCTCAGGGGCCCTGTCTTCACCCGGATCTGGGTCGACTATCTTTGACGGCGTGGCTCTTGAGACAGCCGTCCTGAGGTCTCGGGGCTTTTCTAGCTCCGTTATTACCACCATGCTGAGGGCGCGCAAGCCTGCTTCCGCGAGGATCTATCACAGAGTGTGGCACACTTACTTTCAGTGGTGCGAGGCCAGAAACTATGATCCCCAGGTGTTCCGAGTTTCGCGTATTCTGGCTTTCCTTCAGTCCGGTTTGGATTTAGGATTACGTCTTTCTTCACTGAAGGTACACGTGTCTGGTCTGTCGGTGTGGTTCCAGCGCAGGATCGCTGCTATGCCGGACGTGTACACCTTTTTCCAGGGTGTTTTGAGAATCCAGCCTCCCTTTGTGCCACCTGTGGCCCCGTGGGATTTGGCGGTGGTTCTTGAGCCCTTGGAGTCAGTGGAGCTCAAGTGGCTAACTTTTAAAACTGTTTTCCTCTTGGCAATTGCTTCTGCCAGGAGGGTTTCAGATTTGGGGGCGCTTTCTTGTCGTCCCCCTTTTCTGATTTTTCATCAGGACAGAGCGGTGCTTCGCACTCGTCCTGATTTCCTGCCTAAGGTGGTTTCCAGGTTCCACATTAATCAGGAAATTGTTGTACCAGCCTTTCAGTCACCTGATCTTTCGGCTGGGGTAGACGTTGTAAGGGCACTCCAGGTTTATGTGGACCGGACTAGTTCTGTGAGGAAGTCGGATTCTTTGTTTATCCTCTTTGGTTTTCACAAGAGGGGTTGGCCTGCCAACAAACAGACTCTAGCCCGTTGGCTTCGTTCTGTTATTATTGAGGCTTATATGCAGGAGGGTTTACCTGTTCCAGCCTCTGTTAAGGCTCATTCCACTCGGTCCGTGGGCCCTTCTTGGGCTGCTAGCCGTGGCGCCTCTGCTGTTCAGCTCTGTAAGGCGGCCACCTGGTCTTCCATTCAGACCTTTTTGAGGTTCTATGCGTTTGACACCTTTGCCTCTCAGGATGCATCCTTTGGGCGCCGGTTTCTCCTATCAGCATAGGAGCGTCCCCGCCCTTAGTTGGACTGCTTTGGGACATCCCCAAGGTCACCCTGTGGACCCCTATGGACCCTGAAGTAGAAAATAAGAGAGATGGTAAGAACTTACCTTTATCTCTGTTTCTACGAAGTCCATAGGGTCCACAGGGCACCCGCCCTGACGCACCTGGCTTCATATGGGCTCTGTGACTGGTCACCGGTTTTCCGTCTCCCATTTCTGTGAGTATGGTTCTTGTGTGTTCCAGTCTTCCTTCTCTCTGTTTCGTCTCCTCCTCCGGCCTGGGCTGCTTACCAACTGAGGTGCCTGTGGCTCGGGGGCGGGGTATAGGGGAGGTTGGACCCAAGTGCATCCTGGGAGCAGCTGAAAGCTTTAACTCCGTGGTGCCCGAGGATCCAGGATCCAGCTATACCCCAAGGTCACCCTGTGGACCCTATGGACTTCGTAGAAACAGAGATAACAAAGGTAAGTTCTTACCATATCTCTTGTTATATGCTGGGAAATGTCCTCCATGTTATAACACTTACAGGCCCATTTATTAAGGATCGCATTTTGCAATGCGATCAGGGCATGCAGTACCGCCCATGATCGCATTGCAAAATGCGATCATACCGGCCGAATGTATGACCCGGCACATGCACGGAGACGGGCTCCGAAAAGAGCCCGTCCCTGCGATGTGGCCGGAGCGCATTCCGGGCTGCTGCGCAGTCCCACGGACTGCACATGAACGGCGCCCATTGCCGGCGGAGGGATCTGGGAGATCCCTCCGACGGCTGAAATGCAGGTAAGTGCCCATAGGACACAGCGGCTAACGCTATCTGCAGATGGCGTTAGCTGCTGGGTCAATATCGGGAATGCGAAGCATTACCAATATTGATACATTTGGCAGCATCACATCCCCCATAGAAACCAGTACAGATCTGGGGATCGTGGCGGAACCCCAGAGTCTCTACTCTGGGGACTCCCACGAATGCTGCCTGAGCGCCGGGGATCATGTAAGCCACGGGTCACCCGCGTGTATATGCAGTCGCATGCCTCCGGTCTCTGAGAACAGACTGGAGGCGCTAGCAGTGGCGGCAGGCTCCCCCTCTCCGGAGGAATACCCCGCGGGACAACTAGACCACCAGGGAGTAATTTGCCGGCAGCGGGAACCGGCGTCCCGGGGATTAAATGCTACCCAGGGGAGGCAGCCTTCCCTGTCTAGTGGCTCCTCAGCTCAGCGCGCCGCTCTGCTCTGGCAACGCTGAGCTGCTTCCTCCTGCGGCCACCCCACCGAGGTCTCCAGCAGCCATCTTCTCTCCAGTGGCAGCGCATATCTCGCAGGCAGTGTGCGGTCGGTCCCCCTGTTAGGACAGTGTACACAGCACTATAGCCCTCCCAGGCACTGACTCTGGGCAGGGTGATTGTAGTGACAAGGTGCAGTAAGTATAACTCTCTGCATGGTATGTGACTATTACTAGTGCTGACTGTGCTTTATTTCTCGTTACTGTCAGTCTATACCTATCCCTTTCCGTCTCCTTCGACCCTGACAGGTGTGTGTGAGGGAAGGGCTTTTTTCATACCTCATATAAATTCACGTATTTGTGAGGTCGGTAACATACAGTTGTGTGCTACACTGTGCCATATCTTTGGGCTTGTGGGTGCGCAGGAGTCGAACACTGAACTTCCCTATTGTGTTATATAGATTTGTATAATATATATTTTGTCATGTCTGATGAGGAAGATGAGCGCTCCGCGGATCCTACTTTGTTTTCCTGCCGACGCTGCGTCCTAGGAGTAGATGAGGAGGATTTATCACAGGATGGGCGCTGTGTGCGGTTCCGGCAGTTACCTGGTCCCTGTAACCCCCCAATTTTGCAGGATCTTCCTTGGGCGATGTATTCCCAGGTGCTGGCTTCCATCGTGGCCCGTCTGGCAGTCCCCCATAGGGGGTCGCCCCAACCAGCCATCCCCCCATTCCCCGGGTATACCACATTTATTGCAGTCTCCCCCTGGGTCTCAGACTGTTAGTCCATATACAGGGTTACCTATGTATATTCAGTCTCCTCTGGTGACACAGCAGTCATTCATTCCCTTCCAGGGTCTCCCTCAGGCGACTCAATCACCATGGGTGGATGTGTTTTCCTGTTCAGTCCAGAGTTTGGCGGCCTCATCTTCGGCCTTTCAAACTGTTACGTAGTGACAAGCCTCAGGCGTCTAAACGCCCTGTTATGTCAGCCCAGTCTGCGCAAATATCAGACTCGGAGGCGTCCTCGGATGATGCAGAAACGTTTAGCGTCTAGTTATCAGTTTCCTGCAGGTCATTGCAAAAAGTAGGTAACCCCGCCCACGGTGGATTCTCATGTTACTCGCTTAATCAAGAGCGCTACCTTGCCTTTGTCGTCCATTTCATCCCTAAAAGATCCCACAGACAGGAAAGTGGAGACTTGTTTAAAATCGATCTATTCTCTCTCAGGGGCGGTGGCACGTCCGTCCATGGCCATATCTTGGGTGGCAAAGGCCATTGAGAGCTGGACCAATGTACTGGAAGATACTTTTCCAGAGGATGCTCCGGAAATGCAGAGAGCTTTAGTGGGACAGATTAGGGATGCCGCTTCCTATATATGGAGAAGTGTCTTTGAATCCCAGTCTTCTGACTTCGAGTATCGGCTGCAGCGGTGTCTGCTCGCCGGTCTTTGTGGCTGCGTTCTTGGAGAGCGGACGCAGATTCCTTACCCTTTAATGCTGTTGCAATACAACCACGGTTGCCTGGGTATGAGAAGTAGTCTCTCAGGGGTACGCCCTTTCCTTTCGTCACAGACCTCCCCCTCAGTTCTTCTGCACAAGTCTTTCTCGGGATAAGACCAAGCCTTGCAGATTCAGCTCCAAGGGTATTCACTAAAATTTTGTCTCATAGCCGCCCATCTACGGAGCCAGGGTATACGGCTTCTGCTGTATCTGGACGACCTCCTATTGTTGGCAAGGTCTCCAGAGGTACTTCTACATCATCTACACCTGACTATCGCTTGTCTGGTAGTGCATTGGTAGCTGATAAATTGGAAGAAGTCCTCCCTGATTCCATCACAACGGATGGTTCATTTTGGGAGCCTTGCTTTTGTCTTGCTTTAGTCTCATCAGCAAAGGATCTTTCTGACTCCGGAAAAGACTTCCTCCTTACAACTGTGGGTGCGCAGTTGTCTGAAGAGTTGCTGAGTTTCTGTTCACTTGGCAATGAGGGTTCTGGGGTCCAAGGTGTCTGCATTCGAAATGGTGGAGTATACCCAGTTCCATTTCAGGCCCCGGCACGGGCTGATTCTTTCCAAATGGAACGGGTTATCACACAGGATCAGGACTCAGATGCTTGTGTTGTCTTCGGAGGTGCGCCTGTGGCTAGCTTGGTGGCTTCAGACATCTCATCTCTCAAAGGGTCGCCCCTTTTGGATCAAGGACTGGGTTCTGCTCACGACAGATGCCAGTCTCCGGGGTTGGGGGGCAGTGACAAGTCCACTTTCACTTCAGGGCCGATGGACTACGGAAGAAGCTGTCCTCCACATCAACGTTTTGGAACTTCAGGCCGTGTACAGTGCCTTCCAGTTGTCCGGTCACGCTCTTCAAGGATGGGCCGTGCAAGTTCAATCCGACAACGCCACCACAGTGGCGTACATCAACAATCAAGGGGGGGACTCGCAGTCAAGCAGCGTTGTCAGAGGTGTCACGCATCCTGGCTTGGGCGGAGTGCCACCTTTCGGCCATCTCGGCAGTCTTCATTCCAGGAGTCCTCGATTGGGAGGTGGACTTCCTTAGCCGTCACGACGTGCATCACGGGGAGTGGTCGCTTCACCCAGAGGTATTTCAACTACTCGTGGACAGGTGGGCCTCATGGCCTCCCGTCACAATCACAAGTTGCCCGTGTACAGGTCTAGGACAAGAGATGCAAGCCTGGTGGACACTGTTGGTGAAATGGACCTTCCAGCTAGCGTATCTATTCCCTCCGATATCCCTGCTGCCTCGGGTCCTTCGGAAATTCAAACAGGACGGCAGCATGCTTCTGCTGGTGGCTCCGGCTTGGCTCAGATGTCCTTGGTACGCCGATCTTTCCATCGACATCAGAAACTGTTGTCTCAGGGGTCCTGCCTTTACTCTGATCTGGGTCGTCTGTCTTTGATGGTGTGGCTCTTGAGACATCAGTCTTAAGGTCCCGGGATTTTTCCAGCTCTGTCATCAGCACGATGCTTCAGGCGCGCAATCCGCCTTCCGCCAGGACTTACCACAGAGTGTGGCATACTTATTTTCAGTGGCGAGTCCAGAAACTACGATCCGCAGGCATTTTGTGTTTCTAGGCTTTTGGCATTCCTTCAGTCTGGTTTGGAACTAGGCTTACGCCTAGCGTCTTTGAAAGTTCGTGTCTGCACTATCTGTGTGGTTCTAGCGTAGGATCGCTACTCTGCCAGATGTCCCCACCTTTTTCCAGGGGGTTCTCAGGATTTAGCCTCCGTTTGTTCCCCCTGTGGCTCCGTGGGATTTGGCAGTGGTGCTTTGGGCCCTACAGGGTCCTCCTTTTGAACCTCTTGAGTCGGTGGAACTCAAGTGGTTGACGGTTAAGACTGTTTCTCCTGGCAATTGCTTCGGCCAAGAGGCTGTCGGAATTGGGGGCGCTTTCCTGTCGTCGTCCTTTTCTGATTTTTCACCAGTGCTTCACACTCGTCTGGGTTTTCTACCTAAAGTGGTTTCTAAATTCCACATTAATCAGGAAATTGTTGTACCAGCCTTTCAGTCACCTGACCTCTCGGCTGGTGAGGCTTCTTTAGATGTCGTCCGTGCTCTGTTTGGTCCGGACTAGTTCCATTCGGAAGTCTGATTCCTTGTTCGCCCTCTTGGGCTTTCACAAGAGGGCTTAGTGTGCCGGCAAACAAACTTTGGCCTGTTTGCTTCGTTTTGGTTATTTGTGAGGCTTATGCACAGGAGGGTTTTCCTGTTCTGGCCTCAGTTAAGGCTAATTCTACTCGGTCTGTGGGTCCTTCATGGGCTGCTAGCCATGGCGCCTCGGCTGTTCAGCTGTGTAAGGCGGCCACATGGTCTTCCATCCAGACTTCTCTGATGTTCTATGCGTTTGGCACCTTTGCCTCTCAGGATGCATCCTTCTGGCGTCCCCGCCCTTAGTTGAACTGCTTTGGGACATCCCTAAGGTCAACCCTGTAGACCCCCTATGGACTCTGAAGTAGAAAACAAGTGAGATGGTAAGAACTTACCTTTGTTATCTCTTTCTACGAAGTCCATAGGGTCCACAGGATGCCCACCCTGAAGCACCTGGCTTCATATGGGCTATGTGGTTGGTCACCGGTTTTCCGTCTCCCTTTCTGTGAGTATGGTTCTTGTGTGTTAGTCTTCCTTCGCTCTTTTTTTCCTCCTCTGACCTTGGCTACTTACCAACTGAGGTGCCTGTGGCTTGGGGGCGGGGTATAGATAAGATGGATCCAAGTGCATCCTGGGAGCAGCAAAAGCTTTAACTGCGTGGTGCCCGTGGATCCAGATCCAGCTATACCCCAAGGTCAACCCTATGGACTTCTTAGAAATAAAGGTAAGTTCTTACCATATCTCTTGTTTTTCTTCTCCTTTCCACATCCCACACTGTGCTCCCCTTCCCCTATCCACATCTCACTGTGCTCCCCTTCCCCTATCCACATCTCACTGTGCTCCCCTTCCCCTATCCACATCTCACTGTGCTCCCCTTCCCCTATCCACATCTCACTGTGCTCCCCTTCCCCTATCCACATCTCACTGTGCTCCCCTTCCCCTATCCACATCTCACTGTGCTCCCCTTCCCCTATCCACATCTCACTGTGCTCCCCTTCCCCTATCCACATCTCACTGTGCTCCCCTTCCCCTATCCACATCTCACTGTGCTCCCCTTCCCCTATCCTCATCTCACTGTGCTCCCCTTCCCCTATCCTCATCTCACAGTGCCCCCCTTCCCCTATCCTCATCTCACAGTGCCCCCCTTCCCCTATCCTCATCTCACTGTGCTCCCCTTCCCCTATCCACATCTCACTGTGCTCCCCTTTCCCTATCCACATCTCACTGTGCTCCCCTTCCCCTATCCACAGCCCATGCACTGTGCTCCCCTTCCCCTATCCACAGCAATTGTGTTGTGTCAGTCCACTGATCATTGAAGCAATGCTGAAGATTTTATTCCTCGTTGCCAGGTTTAAGTCTGTGACTTATATTTTAATAAGGGTTTCTTAACAACTTAGACACTGAGTGAGCATGCTTCTTTACTGAAACACTGCAGAAACCCAAAGACAAAAACTAGAGCTTCCTACGCCAACTAATACAAACAAATAATAAGATCCGTTGTAACCTTACACCAGAATACATACACAGCAATGAGAACTATATACATCACAACAACGTGACCCCAACACCCACTCCAGACAAAGAGGTGCATGATCAGACCTCGTCATAGGAAGTATAACTGCCTTCCGGACCTGTTGTAAAGTCCATTAATCTGCCAAAGCTAAATCAATACTGGAACATGACCTGTGGACATGTGAGTAAAAAGTATAGTCCCGTACTCTCAGGTGTTTTGCCCTCCAAATATCAAACAAATCATATTCCATTAAAAAAAGGTAGCCTTCACCCTAATCGTGGGAGAAGATCGATCAACCTTGTGATCAAGAACCATATTAAAATCACCTCAAACCATAACCGCTCCCTTACAACATTTTTGCACAGCAGTACGGAAGTGTCTACAAAATGCCACCTGCTTAGTATTAGGGATGTAGACAGATGCCAAAGTGACCAATTGGTCTTCTAAATTGCCAATTAAAATCAAATAATGCCCATACACCTCCGTATATTGAGATTGTAGAGTAAAATTACAGGAGCGAGAAATTAAAATAGCTACTCCAGCCTTTTTCTCCGACCCGTCTCCAGTGTAACAGTGAGGATAAGCATGGTCAGAGAACCTAGGCGGAGAAGATGCAGCAAAATGGGATTCCTGTAGAGCTGACACATGGCCTTAGCCTTTGCAAAGTATCGCAAGGCAAGATGTTTTTTATTTGGGGAGTTTAAACCCTTAACATTCAGTGATGTATAACCATAAACAATAGCAATTAAGATATTGCATATCAGTATATAAAACAATACATACAAAATACAATGGGGTCGTTCCTATTAGCCGCGATGATCGCACTTTACGGCAGACTGGATTTGTGGGATTTTGTTCGCTGCCCCATAGGTCTGCGAGCAAAATTCCGCAAATTCGGGCTCAGTGGTCCGCAAAGGGTGTGAGGTGCCGGTCCATTGCCGGCGTTTTAATGCCGTTGCTATGGCAACTCTCACCCCTCGCGGCTAATTGGATTGACCCCATTAAATGTACCCAATAAAACAAAACAGGAAAAAAGGGGAAAGGAAGAATTAAGAAATAAAAACAAAAAGCAATACACAATAAACAAACTGAAATAGCTCCCATGGGTAACTAGAGGAGGCCACCAATTAGGATGGCACTAACTAGAAAGGGGGGGTAGAGGCCCCTCTTCCACCACTCCTAACATAAAAACTACACATTTAAATTAAATTGTGTAATAGCACTATTATTCTGAAAAAAACAAAGGTAAATGGGAATTCGCATTAATTGAACACACACAAATCACTGAGTCCTGGAAACCCATTGAAAACTACCCGCTTAAAGGACTTAACCTCTATAAATGCATCTTACCAGGACAGTCCATAGTCCCATGGTCACTGATACCCATAGAGTGACAGTCCAGTAAACAATAGAAATAAAACAGCAAATCATGCAGAAAGAAAGCTGGCCCTCAATCATTCGACCCCACAAGGGACCGTTTCTTTTGGATACGAGGACTTCTGTACTGGGTTGTCAGACAATGTTCCAAGAGCAAAGTAATTGAAGACCGTCATCTGTTGTAGAAACCGTAACTGGATCCATTACGAGATATGATCAGCTTTGTTGGGAAGCCCCATCGGTACAAGACCTCTGCCTTCCAGAGAGCACTTGTAACTTGATGAAACAATCGGCATTGAGCTAAAGTGGTTGCAGAGGTATCTCCAAATATTTGTAGATCTCTCAGCACTACAGCGGAAGAGTCAGTCGCATGTGCAGCTCAAAGTATGGCCTCTTTGATGTGGAAATAATGCAGTCGCATTAGTGTGTCCCGAGGTACCCCAGCCGGGGCATTTTCTGCACGAGGCAAATGATGGATACTGTCACAAAACTAGGAGTGATAATTGTAGCTGTGGAGTTAGAAGGTGGGAGTTTAGGATGAGGAAGGTACCGGAGGTGAAGAACCTGTATGTATGTCTTCATCCACTAGCACCAGATGTTGACAAAACCTGGTCAAAGGCGCGAAGTCTAACCTATCAGGAGGTATTCACCAGTGACCCCTCAAATCAGGATATGGGTTTTTAGCTGCACCCGATAGGCAGGTTGCTGTCCTTTGGTCAGGTGTCTGATGCTAATGGGGACAAATGGAAGAATGTATATACAAGCTAGAGGACACAGGTGGACGTGCTGGTAATTGTAACTTGATCCGTGAAGAGAGCTGAGAACACTGGGAATTAATGAGAGAATTCACTAGTACTAGTATCAGACACAGAAATAAAAATATCCTCAGTGATTCAAAGTGGAATACAGGTAGAGAGTGTGATCGAATCTAGTACTAAACTTTTTCTTATACTCCTGGCAATTTCCTTAGCTGCAGTAGTTATGGTTGCTAGCCAATGACGTACAGAAAAAAAGGGAAGAGCTATCGCGGTTACAGGAAATGTCAGATAGGAAACGATAAAAACAAAGGGATAAGTACCACATCAAATGTAAAAATAAGACAGATGTTAATTTCTAATATTTAAAGTAGAAGTGTTATAAAATCAAAATGGTAGGGTGGGATGCCAGGAATTATTTGTTTCTTTGTTTGATTTGTCAGTCGGTTTTAGGAAGCTAGGGGCCAATAGATTCTTTAGATTCTGATTCTTCTTAAAAATGACTAATGGTTCATCGGCAATGATGCCTTCAGAATAGGGTCTCTTGTTAGTAATGGATAATTCTTCTTGATTCAATTTTTTTATCAGATAAGCTGATTTATTATATTTACATATATAGGGTATATTCAGTACCCCTCATCTTTATCTGGTTAATATTTTGAAGATTTATTTATATTATTTATTGATGTCGATTTTAAGAGATCTTTCCTATCCAGTTATTTTACTTTCAATAGAGGTTTCTCTAATAAATCCATGGGATACCACCTTTCCAAAAAATTTCATTTCTCTGGATTGCTCTAAGAATGTTTATATCAGCGACAGTTACGTGTCAATCTCATGAGTTGCCCCTTTGGGATATTGTCTCTCCAAGGTTTGTAATATGCACTTTTGTAGTGTAGAAAAGTGTTGGTATCAGATTTTTTACAGTACATTATTATCTCTATGTAAGTTAAGGTCCAGGAAGGAGATGGAGGTACTGTGAAATTGGTGAGTAAATGTTAAATTATAAGAATTATTATTAAGTGAATCAACAAAAAGAAATGCTTGTGCTTCATTCCCAATCCAATTTATAAATAAATCGTCGATGTAACGGCCATAGAAGACGAGGTCCATGCCAAAGTTACCACCCCAGATAAGTTGGTCTTCTAAGTCACTCATACAGATTTGCCTAACTAGGCACGAACTTCGTCCCCATGGCCGTTCCCATTATCTGTAGAAAATGTACACCATCAAACAAAAAGTGAATGAGGATAAACCAAATACTGTCTAGGATGAATTTTTGATTAGCGACTGGTAATGTACTGTTCTTTGTTAGAACTTTAGACATCACAATGAGTCCTTTCTTATGAGGAATATTAGTGTAAAGAGATTCCACATCTAGTGTTAAACACTTTTGAATGGAAATCAAATAATTTTTTTATTATAATAAGTATAGTAGTGGAATCCCTGATATAAGATTTAAGGGAAAAAATTAAAGGTTGAAGGTGAGAAACAATAAAGTGAGACAAATTACTAGTGAGGGAACCTATACCTGAAATAATGGGATGCCCCGGGGGTGCAGTGAGGGATTTGTGGATTTTGGGCAAATGATAATATATGGGAATAACAGGGAAAAAAAAATATATAGAAACAGCCACTCCTCCCTGGAAATCACACCATTTGTAGTAGCCTGATCAAGTAGATGTTTTAACTCTTTTTGATAGAGGGAGGGGAGGGGCTGTGACTCAGCTTAACATAGAACTTGGTATCTAATAATAGCCTATGGGCCTCAGTTTTGCCATCTTCTATGTCTTGTATCACAACCCCCCTCCCTTATTGGCAGGTTTAATAATGATGGAGGGGTTTTCTTTAAGTCCTCCTATGGCTTTCCTTTCGCCAAATGACAAATTATGATGTGGATCTGTTTTTTTTCTTTGTGCAGACAGTTTTTAGACCTTCTAGGGTGCTTTTTCTTTTAGAGGAAAAAATTCAGATTGTACTTTGAATTTTTTAGTCTGTTCATGTGGATCATTAATATTAAACAAAGGAATAGTTGGGTTTTCCTGTGAGGAGATTCTCTCTCTCTCTCTCTTTCTCTTTCTCTCTCTCTCTCTCGTTATCCAATAAAATGGGGATTGCAGTTTCATCTAACGTCTTCAGTTTTTTCTTTGCAAAATATTTTTTTCGACAAAGTGTACAAGTAAATCTGTTAAGCTCCACAAAGAGATAGAAAATATTTGCTTCTGTCGATGGAGCAATAGTAAGTCCGCTGTTAAGTAGCCTAATTTGAGAAGAATTTAATACTTTTTTTTGAAAGATTGAAGACCCCTTTTTGGACACCTACCACCTTTTTACTTTTTGTCCTCCCCTCTTTCCTCTATAGTTTCTCTTGGTCTTTTTGTGTACCCTGGTGACAGTGGTTGATATGGGTTTGGATGTTGTTATTGATTTAGATCTAATTGTGGGCCCTGTTCTAAAAAAAAGGGGAAGTGGTCATTCCTATTGAGACTTTTCTCATAGTTTGCTCTAAGGGGTAAATTTACTAAAGTGAGAGTTTTTAGAAGTGATGTTGCCCATAGCAACCACTCAGATTCTACTTAACATTTAACTAGCACCTCCGAGAAGTTAATAGCATTTTTAAAACTCACTTTTTTTTTTTTTTTTTTTTAAACATATGTTTATTGTTTTTTCAAGTAGAAATAACATATATCAAGTAAATCAGATATACATGTTAAAAAAAAAAACTTTTGCATTTTTCTTAGTTAAAGCCAAATACAATAATCATCTGTTTAGATTACATATACATTCCAACATGTAGACCATAATCAAATATATTGTAAGTATAGAGTATAGGGGAGACATCGACAAGGGAGAGGAGGGGAGGTTAAGGAAAACGAAATCAAAAACAAAGAAGGAAGATATTGAACATATTCAACACAGGTCTAGTCAGGTTTCCTGGGTTTCTTAATTTGGAGTTGACGGAGTATTTAGGTCTAATTGTCGAAGTAGGAACCATTCGGTGTTTTAAAAAAATTTAAACACATTGGTTTGTAGTTCTGGGTCTAGTGTATCTATAAAGACTCCCCATCTACGATAGAAACGTCGAATCCCAGTCTCTACTTCTGGAATAGAGGAGTACCGATCAAAATACATTAATTGGAGTAGGGCTTGTTTCACCTCGGAGACAGAAGGTTTGGAACTAAAGATCCAATGTCTTAAAATCACTTTCTTTGCCACCATTACTGCAATAGGGAAAAATGGGGTTAGATGTGTAATAGTCGACCCAGAGGTCCAGGAGGCAAAGTTCACAAACAAGAGTGCTATTGGATCGGGGTAAGTTTTAAGCCAAATAATCTGTTGAAATATGAAATGAGCTTGTTCCAAAATTTCTTTATCACCCCGCATTCCCAGAAACAGTGTATAAATGTTGCTCTGGAGTGAGTACATTTCTTACAGACTCCAGTATCGGAGGGAACCATAAATGAACGTTGATGAGGAGCAATGTATGCTCTGTTAATAACCTTAATATGTATTTCTTGTAATGAGGAGGAATTTAAGATCCTTAATGTGTTATCAAGCTTATGAAGAAAAACATTCTCAGATTCAACAACAGCCAGGTCTGAGCTCCATGCTTCTACTGATTTACTCCATAGTTTAGGAGATGAAGCGGTAATCAGTTCTTTATATAGACTGCCAATCTTATAGGCCTTTTTGGTCGCAACCTAATCAGTGTCATCAGGACGTCTGGACTCCCCGGGACCTCGAAGGGGGGAGGTATCGATTGTACAAAGTGTTTGATCTGGAGAAAACTGAAGAAATAAGATTGAGGAATATCAATCCTGCTTCTCAAATCTGAAAATGTGAATAAATTACCCCCAGGGTTGAACACATCTGCTGTCGAACATATTCCCTTACTCTTCAGACGAAGGAAGGTCGCGTTTTCCATGGCTGGTATAAATTGTGGGTTTCCCCAAAAAGGGATATAATCTGAATGTCTAGGATTTTGTTTAAAGATTTTATTAATCGCCCACCATGCTAAATAAGTGTCGTGAAACAGTATATTTTGTAGAATATTCAGGGGTATACTTTTCTTGGGAGAATGTAATAAGGCTTCCGGAGAGTAAGGAGATAAGAGGGCACAGTCGATGGGGAAACATGTATAGACATTGCGGTTGAGTAGCCAATCTAGAATATACCTGAAATGAATAGCGTTAGTAAAATGAGTCAAATCAGGAAACTTTAGCCCGCCCTGTGATCTCAAGGATCGTAGTTTATAAAACACTATCCTAGGCTTCTTTTTGGACCATATAAATTTACTAAACAGTTTTGAGAGAAGCGCAGTGTCTGTTCTAGTTAACCTAACTGGGAGCATTTGGAGAACATATGAATGTTTTGGGAAAATGACAGTTTTTATTATTATTATTATTATTAATTTATTTATATAGCGCTTTTCTCCCATAGGACTCAAAGTCACTTTACAGACATCAGAAAACATGGTACATTGTACAAGGATTTGGTGTTGCAAAAAAAATAGAAAACCACACCGAGATAATTACAATCAACCGAAACCTAGAGAGCACAATAAGCATATTGCAGGGTTGGTGCAGACATTTTGGGAAATAACTTCCATGGGTTATATATTCCACCCACACAGGTACCAAATGAGGCAGCCGTCTTGGACGCACTACGTAGGATTACCCTGGGTGGAATAAGTTACGCCTAGAAGAGACGACACAAAATGGGTGGTTGCAGCATCCTGATGCTAGGAGTAGGGTCCCAACATAATAGTCAGGTCCATGTATTTTTCATTCCATCCACAAGTGTACCAGGTGAGGCAGCCATGGTGGGCGCACTATTAAGGTTGCACTGTGAGTGATGAACCATACAAGGACCCAAGGAATAAACATGGCGCCCTAGAGTATCAGCATTGTTTTCACGGCACCCCTAAGCCAAAAATGTTTTATTGAGAAATTCAGAAAATTTTTATAAAGTAGTAAAGTGAAGTAAATTGTGCTGGACTGCAGCATAGATGTATAAGGACACATCTGTATGAACATTAAAAGGAGATTCTCAAATTCAGGCCTGGAAATCAGGGAACGGTGCCAATGAAAGTGGTGGAGTCTTATTTCCCAGTCACAATCAAACAAAATGCTGAGACCAGAGCAACCTTTGCTGCCCCTTCATTTGTACTCCTGGTTTTAGGTAGCCTTTAATGTCTACATTACGCTCAGTGGGAGTCATTACTTACCTTTCCAAACAAATGATATTCAAATTCATAAATCTTGTTAAACTTTAAAGCTACCCTTCCCAATAGCGAGAGAGGCAATAACATCCATCTATCTAACATGTTACTTATTGTTTGAATTATAGGGGAATAATATAGAGTGTATAACTTAGAAAGTTTTGCTGGGATCTGGATTCCCAAATATTTAATATGGGTCGACAAAATTTTAAATTGAGTTAGCGAGGGGTCTTGCGATGTAGAATGTATGTCACCTGAAATAACTAATAACTCTGATTTGGAAACATATATTTTGTACCCTGAAAATATCCGAGATTATGGACATAATTATGCGAAGAGTTATGGATGGAGACGACAGAAAAAGCAGCATGTCGTCTGCAAAAAGGGCAACTTTCAGGTCAATTTTAACCACCAGTATACCCCTAAATATGGGAGAGTTACGCAATGCAATTGCGAGTGGCTCAAGAGCAATCGCGAACAATAATGGCGAGAGTGGACAACCCTGTCGAGTCCCTCTTTTAATCTGAAAAAGGTTTGATATATACCCACCCGAAGCAATTTGAGAGCTAGGATTGGTAGAAAGTGTATTAAGTATTCCTATGAATTTGTCCCCAAATCCAAATCTCCTCAAAGTTTCATATAGATGAGGCCACAAGACCATATCGAAGGCCTTCTCGGCGTCCAATGATAATATTGCCTTATCCAATAAATCCTTCGATGAACTTGCAGCTATAATAGTTGACAAAAATCTGCGGATGTTGACCACCGATTGTCTGCCAGCTATGAAACCAGTTTGGTCTTCGTGGATCACTGAGGGCAGCACCTGTTTTAAACTCTCCTCGATTATCTTAGTTAGGATTTTGTAATCTAAGTTTAAAAGCGATATAGGTCTATAAGAACCTGGATCACTTAGGTCTCGATCCGGCTTTGGTAATACTTTGAGAATAGCTGAATTAAAATGGGCAGGCATAAGATCAAAATGTAATATATGGTTTAACGCTCTTGTAAGCGACGGGTAAATCTTTTTATTTAGAATGTGGTAATAGTCCGCCGATAAGCCATCAGGCCCCGGGGCCTTACCTTTTTTCATAGCTTGGATAGTTTTCTCCACTTCCAGTTCAGTTATAGGGGCTGTCAAAAGGTCAACAAAGATCGGGGAAATCTGTGGGACAGGCAGATCCTCCCAAAATGTATTGGACTCTTCCGGGGAACTAAGAACCAAGGTTTCAGAATATAATTTCTTGTAAAATGCCCTCATCAGCTCCACCACCTCAGCTCCATTCGAGGTAAGAGGACCATTGGGGAGCCGGAGAGGGTGGATCAGCGAAGGGGGTCTACTGCCATTAAGAAGGTTAGTTAATAACGCCTGACTTGTTCCCAAATCTGTGAAATCTGTAATTTTTTTTTAAAAGAATATCTACTTTCCATTTTAGCAAGGGTACCTTCAAAATGGGTCAGCCTTCAAATAATCATTTTTAAGATGGGGAGACGGAGCAGAAGAGTATGTCTGGTAAGCATTAGTAAGGGACTGTTGGGCCTCTAAAAAATTCTTTGGCTATTTGTTTCTTATGTGAAATAGAGTAAGAGATGATGAAACCTTTAAGTACTGATTTAGAAGCTTGCCAGAATAAGGATGGGTCTGTTTCCATATGTTCTGAGTTGTTTACTCTGTAGTCTTCCCATGCTGCTTCCAATTTTGCTCTAAATTTCAGGGATTGAGCTAGATATGATGGGAATTTCCAGACAAAACTCCTACCTTGATCGCAATCTGATTTCATATCAAACCATACCAAAGCGTGATCTGAAATGGCAATCGACTCCATCTCTGTTTGTATTATCTTGGGAAGTAAAGTGGCTGAGGTCAGAAGATAATCTATCCTTGAGAGAGATCCGTGCGCTGCTGAAAGGCAGGAGTAAGATTTCTCTAAAGGATGGAACACTCTCCACACATCTGTCAAATTGAAACTAGAAGCAAACGAGGGTACCCCAAATTTTGGCGGTTTGCGAATCCTCCCAGTTGTACCCAGAGAGTCCAGACCCCCCGAAGATATCAAATTGAAGTCTCCACACACCAACATGGAGTCTCCCTGAAAAGGGCTAAGCAGTGCCGTAAGTTGTTGCATGAAAGACCTCGAGTAAGTGTTTGGGGTATATGCATTACAAAGGACATATTTTTTCCCAGCCAATAAGATCTCACAAAAAAGATATCTGCCTCCTGGATCACTTTTCGTGGATATTAATTGAATCTGCAAATGTTGCTTGACAAGAATAAGGACCCCCCTAGCTTTGGAGTTATAGGGTGCTGAGGCTAGTACCTTCCATTTTAGTGTGTTTAATTTTTCTATCTCCGAGGGAACCAAATGAGATTCTTGTATAAAGACCAGGTCGACTTTTAATTTATTTAAATATAAAGTATTTTTTTCCTTTTCTGGGGTGACTTAAAGCCTCCGACGTTCCAGGAACCTATCCTACATTCCGAACCCATAGATCATTAGAAAATAAGATATGACATATTTTCTCCTTCGCTTCAAAATAAACATAAAAAATTAGGGATGAACAAGAGGAAAAGGGAAAGACACCAACAGGGGAAACAAAAGGTAAAATTCCAAATAATGAGGAAAACAGCAAGACTATGCAGAGAGAGCAATGTCACATTTTGGGATATCGGAACCAGTGCAAAGTAGCACCAGCTGCGATATAGACTTCCTAAAATTTAAACAGGATAATAACTGAACATAATATAGACGTTCAAGCTCCTAACCGAACCCGATATTGACATAATAAAGACATCAAGTGGAGCACCCCCGTCTCGCCCAAATAGAAAAACATCAACAGCATGGGCCAATCTTAAACAGAGTGAGGGTCAAGCAGTATTAACCTACATATCATGTGCATTCCCTCCCACCCCACTGCACATAGCGTAACATCATGGAAATAACATTGTAGATCATATCACGTATAAAATACAGTTATGTGTTCCATACGACCTGCCACTGGGGACCTAAAACCAGATTCCACAGCCAGGATTGCCTGGAGTCACTTTAGTAGAGAAACAAGTTTAAGACTATGGCAAAAGTAATTCTCCATCATCTTGAGAAGATCTTCTTTCTTTATTCTGTCCTTGCAAGAAGATTTCTGCCTCGGACACAGACGTAAAATCTTTAGACGACATCCCATCAAACAGGCGCAGGCGAGCAGGGTAAAGTAGGGCGAATTTCTTGCCGTCCTTTGCCAGTCTGAAACATAATGCAGAGAAATTCTTCCGGGCTCTTGATAAATCAGCAGAATAATCCTGGAAAATAAATAGCTTGTTGGCTTCCCAGGTCAGGATTTTCTGCTTTCGATATGCCGACCATATGGCTTCCTTTATGGAGGTAATTAAGGCATCTGAATATGACCACACGTGGACGCATCACTTCGTCTGTGCGTTGGGGACCTATTCTGTGTGCGCGTTCTATGATTAATCCCTGACACGCATCTTGAATGTTTAGTAATGAGGGGAGAGTGTTACAAACGAAGTCGTATAGCCCAGGTCCTTTAACTGATTCCGGAAGACCTACTATACGGAGATTATTCCTCCTCGACCTGTTTTCAAGGTCATCCATTTTGTTCCAGAGACGTGACTTCTCCATTTCTCCCACTGATTTTTTAAGGTTAGCTACATCGTGGAAAATCTCTCCTAGCCTCTGTTCAGTGTGAAGAACTCTGTGGGTTAGCTGAGATATCTGTGCTTTAATGTCAGCAGTCTGGGCTTGCAGTAATGGACCCATCGCTTCTCTTACAGCCTGGACCAGGGCACTGTAGGGAACAGAAGTGTCACCAGCAGCATGGTGCTCAGCGCCATTAGTGTTTTGTGAAGGAGCAGTGTGCTCTGGAGGATAGTCGCGGCTCTCTGTTGTTTGCGTGGAGGGACCATCTGTAGTCTCCGTTTCTCTAGCGCCCCCGATCAGAGGAGCACCAGAATCTGGGAGTGCAGAGGCGTTGCCCACAGCAGCCGGCGCCATGTAATCGCCCAGCGTGCGGCGATCTGTGCGCTGTTTTTGCGTTTTCCCCGGCGCAGGCGTCATGAGAGGCCTCCTTCCGCGTGCCCGGCGATGCACCTGATGCTGGGGGGGCGAGAAGCGGCTGCAGAGAGGCTAAAATATAGCCGTGAAAGCGGTGATTGTCGGGGGGATACGGAGCCGCTCTAATCAGTGTCCGCTCATGCCCAAGCCGGAACCGGAAGTCTAAAACTCACTTCTAAAAACTCTCACTTTAGTAAGTTTACCCCTAGGTCTAGCCCCTAATTCTCGCGGGAGAATTCGTTGTTTGTATGGTTTTTGCTTTCTGAAGTTCTCATTTATTGAGGGAGAAAGATTTCTCCGTCCAATATAATGTATTATAGGTCTATATTTAGGTGTATTATAATTGTTTTGATATTTATAGTTTGAGTGCCAGGGTCTCCTGTGAGTTATTAGGGCTCTTCTTCCATTTTGTGGTTTCACTTCTCCTTGTTGAAACGGTTTATTGAATGTGCGTACATGGTTTGTTTTGTAATCATTTATATTGCTTTTAAATTTCTGGTTCTCTTTTGTATTATTGATTTCCATTTGCTTCACCAACGATTCTCTCTCTTTAAATGAACTAACGTCTTTAAGTATCTATTGAGAACTGTTTAGGAAAGAAAGAAAAAGAAAACAATACTTTGGATCATTTATTATTATGTTTTAAAGAGCCAGATACGGCTACACAAAATCAAAAATGAAAAACCTTATGGTTTTCCACTATTAAAGACCTCACAGTGGCAACTGTTGAAATGTGATTGGTTTATATAAAAAGAGAAACATTTTGCTTATATACAAGAAGAAACATTGGCCCTGATTCAGAGCCGGACACTCTGACCAGAGCGCTCGCTCTGAATCAGGGCCCACCTCCATTAAAATGGAGACCACCCACAGCATATACGAGCGTGCAAAAAGATGGTCGCGACCATCGGAACTGCGAGTGAAAGCCTGCGGCCCAACCGCAAGGCCAGGAGTGATTTTGGCTCGATCAGAGCCAAAATCACTCCCACTGACATCACTAGTGATGTCAGTGGGGCCGGCTTCAGACGGTAGGCGTTCCCTTGGGAATGCCTCCGTCTGGCAGGCACGCCCACCAAAGGGGGTGTGCTGTCAGCCACCATCGACAAAACGCCCCCTTTCATGAGACACTCCGAGCGAAGGAAAGTCCTTCGCTCGCCGGGTCTTGCGCATGCACACGACGGAGCTCCCTCCGTCGTGCGCATGCGCAGTGGGGAACATCGACCCACTTGCGAGCGTACTGCCGCTCGCGAGTGGGTCTGAATGACCCCCATTGTTTTTACACTGTAACCAGAGAGTCTTTAGCAGCTGTTTCTGAGCTGTGATTCAGTTTATCTTTAAATAATCCTGCCAGGGCCGGACTGGCCATCTGGCAGTTCTGGCAAATGCCAGAAGGGGCGATGCCAAGATGGGCCGGTCCGGCTACTGAGATGCCCGGCGAGCATGTCTACACACCAAACAAAAATCCCTCCCAAAATGGCCGCAATGTACTAACCAGGGGGAGCTCTTGTGGGCTCTTGTGTCTGTACGAGAGGTGGAGCTATTCCCTCGGTGCTGCAGATCACTGGTGCACCCCCCCACAGTCACAAGAGCGCCAACTCGCCCCACGATCACAACACCCCCAGCCGCATGTACACCCCCCCGCGATCACAACAGCTGCTGGTAACACCCCCTGCGCATGCCTGCTGCTGCTACCACAACACCCCCCTGTGGGTATCCCCCCCTATGATTACAACAGCCCCCGTGTGTTCACCCCCTACCGCAATTACAGCAGCCTCCCCACGAGATCACAGGAGCACCCTGTCCGATGATTACAGCTGCACCGACCTGCAGGTAGGTACTGAGGCTGGAACCCTAGTGCAGTGCTTAGTTGATTGAATATGTATATTTGTATATGTGTATGTATGTATATTTGTGTATATATATATATATATATATATATATATAATCAGTGCTTGACAATTTTTTCTAAAATCTAGGGGCCACGGTGAAAGTGTTGAAGCCAGATCACTGCAACAAAAAAATACAAAAATGACAGGATTAAGGAGCACAGCTCTATGTTTTATGCAACTGCTACACACACTCTGCTAATCTACAAAATGGCCAGTTGGATGGACGTAGCAAAATTTTATAAAATGGAGGCCCCCCCACTCTTCACAGCTCCCCTGCTCCACCCCCACCCCAGAAATAACAGACCACGTTTGTACATATTCAAAAGTGCAAGAAATTACTACCCCCGGCAAACCCCCCCCCCCCCCTCCTCATCCCCGGGGCCACATTACTTCGCACCTACCCCCCCTGGCAACCACATGGCGCACAACTAAGGGGGTACACTCAGGCAAAACACCCCACCGCACCACCCCCCCTAGGGCCACACCACTACCCCCCGAAGCCGCAATCCCTGGCCACGCATAGACCCTCTTACTGGAGAGCTGCAGCCGGAGTTAAGTGACAGCAGACAGCCGGGACGGACGGCAGAAGGCAGCGCCGACCGGAACGGACAGGAGGAGTCAGCGCCAACCAGGACACACAGGCACAGGAGGAGTCAGCGTCAGCCGGGACGGACAGGAGTCAGCGCAAGCCGGGACACACAGGCACATGAGGAGTCAGCGCCAGCCAGGAAGGACAGGAGGAGTCAGCGCCAGCTGGAATGGACAGGCACAGGAGGAGTCAGCGCAAGTCGGTACACACAGGCACAGGAGGAGTCAGCGCAAGTCGGGACACTCAGAACATGCACATCTCTGCTGGGGCTGACAAAGATCTGCTTCCTCCCTCCCTCTAAAATCTGGTCGCCAGGCAGCAAAATCTGGTCGCCATGGTGACCTGGCCGCCGGGATTTGTCGAGCCCTGATATATATATATATTTATTAGTGTGTATATCGAGTAAATGATCCCAGCACCGGAACAACAGCAGCATATTACTGTATGGATATGTGTCCCGCTTGGGACACATCTCTAATCTGTACTGAGGAGCATCGGGTTCCCGGCGCGGCCAGGGTTGAATGCGGCATCCCCCCTTGCCTCTGCCATGGGCTTCTTCGGAGCTGAACAAAGTCTCTGGACATCGTGCTGAACAATGTGGAGAGCCACTGGTGGGAGGAGCATAATACGGAGCACAGCTAGAAGGAGAACACGTTTTTGGTTAGGTTACTGTCAGCCTGCGGAGCCAGGGCAAGTGACTGGAGCACTCGGGCCTGAATGTCAAACAGGGCCGGCTCCAGGTATGTTCGAGGCTGTGCGATCGCATCGGGGCGCCGGTGTCCGGCAGTACGATAGCCCCGTTCCCTTCCCTGACTGTAGTATTGCAAAATGTAAGCACAAGGGGAAGGGGCGGGGAGGGACACGGGACGGCGCAGGGTGCCGAGACACCTAGCGCTGGACCTGATGTCTAGTTCATGGGGCATATTGGTGAGATGGGGTCGGCCAACTACTTACTGCGGGATGGAGGAGGGGTCACTTCGGAGAATGGCTTCTCAGCAGTGAGCAGTGGTAGTCCCAGCAAGCAGGATGCCTTGTGGCATAGGATGCACTACAAGTGCCAGCAAGCATGACAGAACTTGTGATACCCTACAAGTCCCAGAGTTTTGGCATTTGCTCTAAACACACGTAGTAGTTCACATGGCTAATCTGCCCAGGACATCGGGCAGGTGGGCTTGGGTGTCTCCAGTAGTACAAAGTTATACCATAGGTTATAGAGGTGCATGTAGACTATTGGTAAGTCCCGTTTGCTCGTGTACCGGCAGTCAACCAGAAGCAGCAGCTTCTCATTGGCTAATGGTCCACTTAAGTGGACCGGCACCTAATTCAAAAGACCACCTGTCTAAGTTTAAACTGCAGTGCCGCTGCATTCTGCACTGGCCAACACTAGGACCCAATGCTTCTTACCAGCGCAGATCAGAGTTGTATCCCAAGTGGGACACATCTCCAAGCAATGCCATAGCTGAGGGTGAGAGAGGGAACCAGTTAGTGAGAGGGGCAGAGGGATGGTAGTTAGTGGTGCAGGGGGTGAGAGATGGAATCAGTGAGAGGGGCGGGGGGTGAGTAACTGCCTAGGGGTATTTAAGTCTGTCTCCTGCAGCAGGCAGTTGCCTGCACAACTTCATTCTCCAGTGATTACTACTGTGTCTGCTTCCTGGCTTCACTATTGTACAATCCATTTCCCAGGCTGTCTCCAGTTCTCAGTGAGGATCACCTGTGAGCTTTCATTGGACACCATTGTACCCAGTATTATTTAAGCCAGTGTTTCTCAACCTCGGTCCTCAAGGCACACTAACAGTCCTGGTTTTAGTGGTTGAACACAGATGTTAAATCAAAATAACTGAATACTAATTAAGTCACCTGTGCTCAAGTTTGACTAGCCTTAAAACCTGGACTGTTAGTGTGCCTTGAGGACCGTGGTAGGGAACCCCTGATCTAGACTGTCTCCAGTCCTCAGTGTGGTTTATTCCTTTACTCTTCAGCCTTCAGTTGTTTATAGTGAGCTATTCAGTTCCCTGACTTTTTCCTTGTGTTGCTGTGGTGTCAGCTTTCATGCTAATTGCTAATTAACTCTCAGCTGGAGCTATAGCATTCCTAGTACATGTCTGCATTCACAGCTCTCTGCTTCTCTATACAAATGCTCAGTATCCTACTGTGTTTAGCTCCAGCCTCCACGGCAGATACCAGTGCTCCGGTCAATTATCTTCGTAAGCATCTAATTACTAGTATTATTCTTTCCATATACGATTGGTTATCTGTATTTATTACCATCTCCTATGTTTGGATACTAGTGCCAGTGAAATCCTATCAATATCTCATGCATCTGCATACCAGCTTTTATTAGCATTCCATGTTACCAGGATTCTAGGTTTATTTTAGTCTTCTGCGTCTGATAAGAGGGAAGAGCTACCACACTTACAGGAAATGTCAGATAGGAAATGATAAAAAAAAAAGGGTAAGTACCACATCAAATGTAAAAAAACGATGTTAATTTCTAATAAAGTAGAAGCCATAAAAGTATAAAAAAACTGCAAAATCTTTTAATAATAATAAAATTAGTATTAAAGACAATAATTACCCATTATATCACAGTACTGCTTACTTTAGATCAGGGCTGGACTGGGACTAAAAATAGGCCCTGGCATTTAAAGAACACACAGGCCCACCTTGGCGTCAGCATTTGGCCCCAAGCATTGACTCCTCCCCTTACTATTTCTGACTCCTCCTACTTCTTAGTCTATGCTTTTATCAATATAATATCATTAATAATTAACAACATACAAGTATACATCATTCTCTGTATTAAAATATATACAACACACAGCTTTTCCTGCAGAGGATTCACTGTAGGAATTTTTTAGGGTAGGGGAGCTGAACACGAAGGAGGACACATCTGTGCCACCAAAGCAGAGCCGAAAGTACATATTTTGGTGCTCTGTGTGCATAAAGAGCATTGGTGCCCACCTCCACACCTAAAGGAGGGAAAGAGCATTGGTGCCCACCTCCACACCTAAAGGAGGGAAAGAGCATTGGTGCCCACCTCCACACCTAAAGGAGGGAAAGAGCGCGCACCGAAAAAAAACAGGATGTAGTCTCGCTTGGTGCCCGAAGTGGGGGTATGGAAATTTTAGTTCACCCTCCCCCGAAACTGGAGGGATTTTGAAAATGAGTTTGATTCCATCTGCTTATCTGTGTCTGATCATCAGCAACTCTCTCACCATACCTACCCCTTGCACCTCTCACTACATGCTACTCTTTCAGCCCCTGCTATCTCAGCCCTTGCACTTCTCAGTCCCTGACACCCCCTACCCATCTCACCAATTCCATCTCTCTTCAACTGCCCCTCACCCCCTGCACCACTAACTACCATCCCACTGCCTCTCTCACTAACTGATTCCCTCTCTCACCCTCTACCCATCTCACTGATTCCCTCTCACACCCTGCACAACTAACTACCATCCCACTGCCCCTCTCACTGATCCCTCTCTCACCCCTACCATCTCACTGATTCTCTCTCACCCCCTACCCATCTCACTGATCCCCCTCACCCCCTGCACCACTAACTACCATCCCACTGCCCCTCTCACTGATTCCCTCTCTCACCCCCTACCCATCTCACTGATTCCCTCTCACCCCCTGCACCACTACCATCCCACTGCCCCTCACTGATCCCCTCACCCCCAGCACCACTACCATCCCACTGCCCCTCTCACCCCCTACCCATCTCACTGATTCCCTCTCACCCCCTGCACCACTACCATCCCACTGCCCGTCTCACTGATTCCCTCTCACAACCTGCACAGCTAACTACCATCCCACTGCCCCTCTCACTGATTCCCTCTCTCACCCCTACCCATCTCACTGATTCCCTCTCACCCCCTACCCATCTCACTGATCCCCCTCTCACCCCCTGCACCACTAACTACCATCCCACTGCCCCTCTCACTGATTCCCTCTCTCACCCCCTACCCATCTCACTGATTCCCTCACCCCCTGCACCACTACCATCCCACTGCCCCTCTCACTGAACCCCTCTCACCCCCTGCACCACTACCATCCCACTGCCCCTCTCACCCCCTACCCATCTCACTGATTCCCTCTCACCCCCTGCACCACTACCATCCCACTGCCCGTCTCACTGATCCCCTCACCCCCTGCACCACTAACTACCATCCCACTGCCCCTCTCACCCCCTGCACCACTACCATCCCACTGCCCCTCTCACTGATCCCCCCCTCACCCCCTGCACCACTACCATCCCACTGCCCCTCTCACCCCCTACCCATCTCACTGATTCCCTCTCACCCCCTGCACCACTACCATCCCACTGCCCGTCTCACTGATCCCCTCACCCCATGCACCACTAACTACCATCCCACTGCCCCTCTCACCCCCTGCACCACTACCATCCCACTGCCCCTCTCACTGATTCCCTCTCTCACCCCCTACCCATCTCACTGATCCCCTCACCCCCTACCCATCTCACTGATTCCCTCTTTCACCCCCTACCCATCTCACTAATCCCCTCACCACCTGCACCACTACCATCCCACTGCCCCTCTCACCCCCTACCCATCTCACTGATTCCCTCTCACCCCCTGCACCACTACCATCCCACTGCCCGTCTCACTGATCCCCTCACCCCCTGCACCACTAACTACCATCACACTGCCCCTCTCACCCCCTGCACCACTACCATCCCACTGCCCCTCTCACTGATCCCCCCTCACCCCCTGCACCACTACCATCCCACTGCCCCTCTAACTGATTCCCTCTCTCACCCTCTACCCATCTCACTGATTCCCTCTCACCCCCTACCCATCTCACTGATTCCTTCTCACCCCCTACCCATCTCACTGATTCCCTCTCTCACCCCTACCCATCTCACTGATTCCCTCTCTCACCCCCTACCCATCTCACTGATTCCCTCTCACCCCCTGCACCACTACCATCCCACTGCCCCTCTCACTGATCCCCACTCACCCCCTGCACCATTACCATCCCACTGCCCCTCTCACCCCCTACCCATCTCACTGATTCCCTCTCACCCCCTGCACCACTAACTACCATCCCACTGCCCCTCTCACCCCCTACCCATCTCACTGATTCTCTCTCACCACCTGCACCACTACCATCCCACTGCCCCTCTCACTGATTCCCTCTCACCCCCTACCCATCTCACTGATCCCCTCACCCCCTACCCATCTCACTGATTCCCTCTTTCACCCCCTACCCATCTCACTAATCCCCTCACCACCTGCACCACTACCATCCCACTGCCCCTCTCACCCCCTACCCATCTCACTGATTCCCTCACCACCTGCACCACTACCATCCCATTGCCACTCTCACTGATTCCCTCTCTCACCCCCTACCCATCTCACTGATCCCCTCACCCCCTACCCATCTCACTGATTCCCTCTCTCACCCCCTACCCCTCTCACTAATCCCCTCACCCCCTGCACCACTAACTACCATCCCACTGCTCCTCTCACTAACTAATGCCCTCTCACCCCCTACCCATTTCACTGATTCCCTCTCACCCCCTACCCATCTCACTGATTCCCTCTCACCCCCTGCACCACTACCATCCCACTGCCCCTCTCACTGATCCCCTCTCACCCCCTGCACCACTACCATCCCACTGCCCCTCTCACCCCCTAACCATCTCACTGATTCCCTCTCTCACCCCCTACCCATCTCACTGATTCCCTCTCATCCCCTACCCATCTCACTGATCCCCCTCTCACCCCCTGCACCACTACCATCCCACTGCCCCTCTCACCCCCTGCACCACTAACTACCATCCCACTGCCCCTCTCACTGATTCCCTCTCACCCCTACCCATCAACTACCATCCCACTGCCCCTCTCACTGATTCCCTCTCACCATCTACCCATCTCACTGATTCCCTCTCTCACCCCTACCCATCTCACCGATTCCCTCTCACACCCTGCACCACTACCATCCCACTGCCCCTCTCACTGGTTCCCTCACCCCCTGCACCACTAACTACCATCCCACTGCCCCTCTCACTGATCCCCTCTCACCCCCTACCCATCCCACTGATCCCCTCACCCCCTACCCATCTCACTGATCCCCCTCTCACCCCCTGCACCACTACCATCCCACTGCCCCCCTCACACCCCCTGCACCACTACCATCCCACTGCCCCTCTCACCCCCTGCACCACTACCATCCCACTGCCCCTCTCACGCCCCTACCCATCTCACTGATTCCCTCACCCCCTGCACCACTACCATCCCACTGCCCCTCTCACCCCCTGCACCACTACCATCCCACTGCCCCTCTCACGCCCCTACCCATCTCACTGATTCCCTCACCCCCTGCACCATCATCTACCATCCCACTGCCCCTCTCACTGATTCCCTCTCTCACCCTCTACCCATCTCACTGATTCCCTCTCACACCCTGCACCACTAACTACCATCCCACTTCCCCTCTCACTAACTGATTCCCTCTCTCACCACCTGCCCCTCTCACTGATTCCCTCTCGCCGCCTACCCATCTCACTGATCCCCTCACCCTCTACCCATCTCACTGATTCCCTCTCACCCTGCACCACTACCATCCCACTGCTCCTCTCACTGATTCCCTCTCTCACCCTCTACCCATCTCACTGATTCCCTCACACCCTGCACCACTAACTACCATCCCACTGCCCCTCTCACTGATTCCCTCTCACCCCTACCCATCAACTACCATCCCACTGCCCCTCTCACTGATTCCCTCTCACCATCTACCCATCTCACTGATTCCCTCTCTCACCCCTACCCATCTCACCGATTCCCTCTCACACCCTGCACCACTACCATCCCACTGCCCCTCTCACTGATTCCCTCACCCCCTGCACCACTACCATCCCACTGCTCCTCTCACTGATTCCCTCTCTCACCCTCTACCCATCTCACTGATTCCCTCACACCCTGCACCACTAACTACCATCCCACTGCCCCTCTCACTGATTCCCTCTCACCCCTACCCATCAACTACCATCCCACTGCCCCTCTCACTGATTCCCTCTCACCATCTACCCATCTCACTGATTCCCTCTCTCACCCCTACCCATCTCACCGATTCCCTCTCACACCCTGCACCACTACCATCCCACTGCCCCTCTCACTGGTTCCCTCACCCCCTGCACCACTAACTACCATCCCACTGCCCCTCTCACTGATCCCCTCTCACCCCCTACCCATCTCACTGATCCCCTCACCCCCTACCCATCTCACTGATCCCCCTCTCACCCCCTGCACCACTACCATCTCACTGCCCCCCTCACACCCCCTGCACCACTACCATCCCACTGCCCCTCTCACCCCCTGCACCACTACCATCCCACTGCCCCTCTCACGCCCCTACCCATCTCACTGATTCCCTCACCCCCTGCACCATTACCATCCCACTGCCCCTCTCACCCCCTGCACCACTACCATCCCACTGCCCCTCTCACGCCCCTACCCATCTCACTGATTCCCTCACCCCCTGCACCACTACCATCCCACTGCCCCTCTCACTGATCCCCTCACCCCCTACCCATCTCACTGATCCCCTCACCCCCTACCCATCTCACTGATCCCCCTCTCACCCCCTGCACCACTACCATCCCACTGCCCCTCTCACCCCCTACCCATCTCACTGATTCCCTCACCCCCTGCACCACTACCATCCCACTGCCCCCTCACCCCCTGCACCACTACCATCCCACTGCCCCTCTCACTGATCCCCCTCTCACCCCCTGCACCACTACCATCCCACTGCCCCTCTCACTGATCCCCTCACCCCCTACCCATCTCACTGATCCCCTCACCCCCTACCCATCTCACTGATCCCCTCACCCCCTACCCATCTCACTGATTCCCTCTCACCCCCTGCTCCATCAACTAACATCCCACTGATTCCCTCTCACCCCCCTGCACCATCAACTACCATCCCACTGCCCCTCTCACTGATTCCCTCTCTCACCCTCTACCCATCTCACTGATTCCTTCTCACACCCTGCACAACTACCATCCCACTGATTCCCTCTCACCCCTACCCATCTCACTGATTCCCTCTCACCCCCTGCACCATCATCTACCATCCCACTGCCCCTCTCACTGATTCCCTCTCTCACCCTCTACCCATCTCACTGATTCCCTCTCACACCCTGCACCACTAACTACCATCCCACTTCCCCTCTCACTAACTGATTCCCTCTCTCACCACCTGCCCCTCTCACTGATTCCCTCTCGCCGCCTACCCATCTCACTGATCCCCCTCACCCTCTACCCATCTCACTGATTCCCTCTCACCCTGCACCACTACCATCCCACTGCTCCTCTCACTGATTCCCTCTCTCACCCTCTACCCATCTCACTGATTCCCTCACACCCTGCACCACTAACTACCATCCCACTGCCCCTCTCACTGATTCCCTCTCACCCCTACCCATCAACTACCATCCCACTGCCCCTCTCACTGATTCCCTCTCACCATCTACCCATCTCACTGATTCCCTCTCTCACCCCTACCCATCTCACCGATTCCCTCTCACACCCTGCACCACTACCATCCCACTGCCCCTCTCACTGATTCCCTCACCCCCTGCACCACTACCATCCCACTGCTCCTCTCACTGATTCCCTCTCTCACCCTCTACCCATCTCACTGATTCCCTCACACCCTGCACCACTAACTACCATCCCACTGCCCCTCTCACTGATTCCCTCTCACCCCTACCCATCAACTACCATCCCACTGCCCCTCTCACTGATTCCCTCTCACCATCTACCCATCTCACTGATTCCCTCTCTCACCCCTACCCATCTCACCGATTCCCTCTCACACCCTGCAGCACTACCATCCCACTGCCCCTCTCACTGGTTCCCTCACCCCCTGCACCACTAACTACCATCCCACTGCCCCTCTCATTGATCCCCTCTCACCCCCTACCCATCTCACTGATCCCCTCACCCCCTACCCATCTCACTGATCCCCCTCTCACCCCCTGCACCACTACCATCCCACTGCCCCCCTCACACCCCCTGCACCACTACCATCCCACTGCCCCTCTCACCCCCTGCACCACTACCATCCCACTGCCCCTCTCACGCCCCTACCCATCTCACTGATTCCCTCACCCCCTGCACCACTACCATCCCACTGCCCCTCTCACGCCCCTACCCATCTCACTGATTCCCTCACCCCCTGCACCACTACCATCCCACTGCCCCTCTCACTGATCCCCTCACCCCCTACCCATCTCACTGATCCCCTCACCCCCTACCCATCTCACTGATCCCCCTCTCACCCCCTGCACCACTACCATCCCACTGCCCCTCTCACCCCCTGCACCACTACCATCCCACTGCCCCCTCACCCCCTGCACCACTACCATCCCACTGCCCCTCTCACTGATCCCCCTCTCACCCCCTGCACCACTACCATCCCCCTACCCATCTCACTGATTCCCTCACCCCCTGCACCACTACCATCCCACTGCCCCCTCACCACCTGCACCACTACCATCCCACTGCCCCTCTCACCCTCTACCCATCTCACTGATCCCCTCACCCCCTACCATCCCACTGATCCCCTCACACCCCTGCACCACTACCATCCCACTGCCCCTCTCACCACCTGCACCACTACCATCCCACTGCCCCACTCACCCCCTACCCATCTCACTGATTCCCTCACCCCCTGCATCATCAACTACCATCCCACTACCCCTCTCTCACCCCCTGCACCACTACCATCCCACTGCCCCTCTCACTGATTCCGTCTCTCACCCCCTACCCATCTCACTGATTCCCTCTCTCAACCCATGCAAGATGGCGCTGCACGTGACACGCTAGGACCGGACAGGTAAGCAACGCAGCTTTACAATGCTGTGATTGTTTATTATATTAATAATAATGTTTTTTGTCACATTTTTAGTCACTTATCTTGAAAAAAGGGCCAGTGAGCTAGGGTGACATATCCTGACCACACATATCTATTCCACTCATCTTATACTGAACACCCGGGTTTCACTCTCAGTGTAAATACAGTGGAAGGATTGTTTTCCATCTGGTATGGATATGTTTTCCCAAATTTTAATTGTGTAATAATAAATATCTTTTATAACATCTGATATATACATTGTGAGCTCTCTTTATTCTCATTTGCATGCTCACATATGGGAAAGAGAAATTTATGAGGACAAAGATACCTTTTATACTCTTCTATCTAGCCTTACCTATGTAAGCATACAAGTAAGCAGACATATCTGCCTCTATTCATAACACGGGTGTTGCCATTTCTCTTCAGCCACCTTCTGGGCGTCTCAATGGTGAACATTAAAGGACTATTGCTATCTTAAAATGGGATTTTGGTACCTACCGGTAAATCCTTTTCTCTGATTCCACAGGGGACACTGGAGGTTGCTTACGCTGGGTATAGAGGCGTGGATAACTGGAGCTGGCACTTTAAATAATTTTGAATTGTGAAGCTCCTCCCCCTCTATGCCCCATCAGCCCTCCAGTTTAGAAAATGAAGACCGAGAGGAGATGGAGAACAAGCGGAGTAAAAAGGAGAGAAGAACACACAATAACCAAATCATACGGAACAATCCGAACAGGCAGGCTAAGAGCGCAGAGGTGGGCGTCCAGTGTCCCCTGTGGAATCAGAGAAAAGGATTTACCGGTAGGTACCAAAATCCCATTTTCTCTTTCATCCACTAGGGGACACTGGAGATTGCTTACGCTGGGGACGTCCCAAAGTTTTCCTCCACGGGCGGAAGCGCTCTGCAGAACAAGGCAGACAAAATGTGATGCCGAAGCAACGTATCAAATTTTGTAAATTTTACAAACGTGTTAACCGAAGACCGAGAGGCCGCACGGCACAAATATGACGTAGAGGCGCCCTTACCGGCCGCCCATGACGCACCCACAGAACATGTGGAATGAGCCGAAAAGGACGAAAGAGGCCTACGGTCAGCACTAACATAAGTGTGATGAATAGGCAACCTAAATCGAACGTGCCAGAGTCTGCTTAGACGCTGGCCAACCCCTCCGACCAACATCATAGAGGACAAAAAACGACTCCGACTTCTGGAGGGACGCTGTCCTGGCAACATAGATGCGGAGAGCCCTAACCACTTCCAAGGTGGAAGAATCACCAGAGTCCTCCACCAATGACGGTACCGCAATAGGCTGATTGATATGGAAAACAGACACGACCTTGGGAAGGAAGACTGCTACCACCCTGAGTTCCGCTCAAACAGCATGAAAACCCAACGTAAGATGGCTTCTAGGACAAAGCACCTAGTACAGAAACTCTACGAGCCGAGGTTAGAGCCAGGAGGATGACCGTCTTCCAAGACAAGTACTTAATATCAACCTCTTCCAAAGGTTCAAACATGGGCGACTGAAAAAACAGAAGCACTAAGTTTTTAAGTCCCTGGGAGCGATCGGAGGTACAAAAAAGGAGGCTGTACACGCAAGACCCCCTGAAGGAACGTCTGCACCTCAGGAATGAGGGACAATTCCGTTGAAAGAAATTGGGAAGGGCAGAAACCTGCCCCCTTATGTTCTAAGGCGAAGGCCAGAATCCAGTCCCGTCTGAAGAAAAAACAAAAACCGGGACAACGTAAAAGTCCTAGACGGAAGACCCAGACTGGAACACCTAGAGATATAAGAAAACCATATGCTATGATAATGTGCAGCCGAAACAGGCTTCCTGGCGCGCTGCATGGTGGGAATAACCAAGTCTGGGATGCCCCTGCATCTTAACATATCTATTTCAAGAACCACCTTGTTAACATTAATGCAGTTGCGCTAAGATGGGGTGGACAAAAGGACCCTGGACGGGTCATCTACCAATAGGGACCGAAGGTCCTAGAACCAACTTCTCTAAGGCCAGTTAGGAGCCACGAGAATGACAGAGGCCGACTTGTGTTTTATCCTTTTTAGAAGACGAGGGAGAAGTGGAATCGGAGGAAAAAGGTAAACGAAGTCGTAGATCCACGGAAATGTCAGTGTGTCTACTGCCTTTGTCTGCAGATTCCGAGTGCTTCACACGTGTACTGGGAACTGATGATTAAATCATGATGCCATGCAGTCCACCTGAGGACACCCCCATTGACATATCAGCGCATTTAACACTTCTGGATGAAGCTGCTATTCCCCAGGATGGATATCCTAGCGATTTAGGTAATCTGCTACCGAGTTGTCCACACCTGGGATGAATACTGCCGACAGGATTACCGACTGGTTCTCGGCCCACCAGAGAATGGGAGTTACTTCTCGCATGGCCATGCAACTTCAAGTCCCGCCTTGGCGGTTGATGTAAGTGATGGGCCGTCGCGTTGTCGGACTGAACTCTTACCGGACAAGACTTTAGAAACTCTGTTGCTTCTATCAGAGCATTGTAAATCGCTCTGAGTTCCAACACATTTATGGGCCACTTCTGTTCTAGAGGGGACCATCGACTCTGAAAGTCATAATCGAGGACTACTGCTCTCCATCCTTGAAGGCTGGCATCCGTTGTTAACAATGATCCAGTCCCACACTCCGAATCTTTGGCCCGCTAACCGATTGTTGGGTTGTGTCCACCAGAGGAGGGCCACTTTGGATACTGGGTTCAGACGGATCTGACAATGTAGAAACAGATGAGACCCTGACCCCTGCGATTGCAGGTTGCTGATCCGAACTGTAGTGCCTTGCAAGCAGCTACCATCTTCCCCAAGAGGCGCAGACAAAGAAGTAGGAACACCTTGTTTGATCTGAGGACCAGCTGAACTAACAACCGTATAACCCGGACTTTGTCTATCGAAAGAAAAAACCTTCTGTGATGCCATGTCAAGGAGCATGCTCCGAAACAGGATGTTTCTTGAGGTTAATTCTCCAACCGTGTTGGATTAGAGTTTGATATGACAGTAAGGCATGACTTGAGAGAAGGGGTACAGATGGAGCCTTGAGTAACAGGTCATCTAAATAAGGGATTATGTTCACTTCCAGATGACTGAAGGCGAGCAATCATGACGAACACGAGTTTGGTGAAAAAACGGGGAGTCGCCCAAACAGCAGTGCCCGAAACTGATAGTGGTCTTGCAATATGGCAAAACACAGGAAGGCTAGATGCGGTTTCCAAATGGGAACATGGAGATAGTCATCCTTGATATCCAGGGATAAGAACTCCCCTGGTTCCAAGCTCGCATTGACAGACTGCAGAGGTTCCAGTTTGAAAAGAAACATCTTCAAATACAGGTTTAAGGACTTCAGGCTTAAGATGGGCTTGACTGAACTATCTGGTTTGGGTACTACAAACAGGTTTGAGTAAAATCCCATACCTTGTTGATATTCTGGAACCAGAACTATCACAAATAATACTATTATAGACTGATTAGCCTCTTGTAGAACCCCGGCCTTGTCTGCAGGTATTGGCAGACTTGTAGTGAAGAACCAAAGTGGAGGGGGGACTTCGAAGATTATTCGGTACCCCAGGGAAATGAGACTGCGACTCCACGGTTCTGAAGAGGTCTGGTTCCATACTTTTTTTTTTGCAATTGGGCTCCCACCGCAGGAGACATGGGGGTGGGACGGAAGACCATCATGCCACCTGTTTCTCAGCTGGCTTAGGCTCCTGTCGACGTGCAACAGTGTGTGGGTGACCTCCAGTGTAAGATCTTCTGGGAGCTGGAGTAGTAGACGGGAGGAAAGAAGACTTACCCCCCCCTGCTCCACTTGTCCAAAAAAGCATGTCACGAGTGAATGGTAAACCCTCCACCGCACGCTAGGATACTGTGTCCGCTTGCCAAGAGCATAACGAGAGAACTCTGCACCCGAAATAGCAGATGCAGATATGCGAGCACTGATCTGACTAATAGCCTTAGAAGCTTCTCCCAGGTAATTTGCAGACTCACGAATGTGTTCTGCTAGAAGACGTAATGCTGCTCTGGAAATACCCGAGTCCAGCTGTAATCAACTAGTCAGCCCAGCAAAGCACAGCCTTGTTAACCCAGGCAGTAACCAGGGTAGGTTTAGTACAGTAGTTCCCGGTACTGGAAGTGCCTTTTTCTTAAGAGAAACGGGAGACAGACGCATCTCCAAACCACTGAGAGCTGCTGCTGATTTCGAGAATGGAGAAACAGCCGAGCTCTTTGAATCTTCACGAAATATTTCACACTCCTGGGATGCAGGAATAATATCCGCAGGTAATTAGGGATATTTCTGACCACCAGAATTAGAGACTCCACCCCGGGAGAGGCAGACTCTAACTCTTGAGGGCTACAGTTCAACTCTACGGTATCCTCCATTTTGAAGAATACTTAGTCAGACTGTTCCGCTGGAGAAGTCGTTAGAGTACGCTTTAGTAGGAAGTGGAGGGTGCAGATACCGCTGCACCCATAACGTGTACCAGGATGTCTAGGGACTTCGTTAACCCAGCCACCCATGGAGGATGGCTAACTCTGACGTCAAGTCTGTCATAATTCCTATCATGTCAGCGGCCCATGGGGGGGGCAGGTGAGTCAGTAATGGCCATAGATGGATTCATTGCTATACCAGCATTACATAGCGTGGAGCCAGTGGCATGCGGCTTGGTTTGTTTGGTATTACACTTCAAATAGACAAACATCTTTAAAGACTTTGTTCTGTTTGACATTGATATACACAGTCACTCAAAAGGGACACAGTATACTGTACATATATAAGAATCAGAACTGAGACAGAACTGAAACCAGAAGGCTGGTTTGGGATGCAGAGGAGGAGGTACACTCCACTCCCTTCCCACAGATTTGATTCCCTGCACTTACACCCCAGTGATTTCTGTACCAGGGATGTAGTCAGGAGAATCGGTTATAAGATACTTCACTGGGATCTGAACCCAGGACATCTACACTGTGTTATGGAGCATTAGCCCATTGAGCTATGCTTCTTGTATGTGCTGCACACTACAGCACTTTGCAAAGGTTTTGTAGCCTAGCAGCTGCACTCTGCCTCAGGAGAGAATACCGGCAGTTAGCACAACAAATGGCAGACACGCTGTTTGTAACAGCTCTGTGCCGCTAGTGTGGAGTGAGAGAGCCCGCGCTGTTTTGGCTCCGCCCCCCTTCATCAAGCCTGCTATAGAAAATGGTTGCCCCCGTCTAACGGTGGAGCCTACTGACAGCCTGTCCCTCTCAATTAGCCGCGAGCAGGGACTGAGGAACAGATGAAGCAGCGCTATGTACATGCCGGGAGGCCGGGCGTCGCAGGGGGGTGGAGCGGGGAATGGCTGCCACCATCTAATGGAGGAGCCTACTGACAGCCCCGCTATGCCTCTGTCCCTCTCCATTAGCAGCGCTATGTACACGCCGGGTGTCACGGGGGGGAGCGGGGAATGCACAGCATACTCACTGCGCTCCCCGGAGGCTCTCACAGCTGCAGCACACTCTTCTTCTTGTTGGAGTTATGCTGTGGTGGTAAGGAACTGTCAGTGCTTTTAGCATAAGCACTGTGCACTCCTTCCTGTTTTTCTAATAAACAGGGCGCCAAGTACCCGGACCCCACCTTTAGAGAGGTGGCGAAGGGTACCTAATATAGTGTAAAAGATGTAGAAAAAAATAAACCTAAATAAAATTCAATGTACTGCTGGAGCACAGCAAACTGTGACCAGCTCCATGAGGCACATTTTCTAAACTGGAGGGCTGATGGGGCATAGAGGGGGAGGAGCTTCACAATTCAAAATTATTTAAAGTGCCAGCTCCAGTTATCCACGCCTCTACACCCAGCGTAAGCAACCTCCAGTGTCCCCTAGTGGATGAAAGAGAAAGATTCTTTAACTCATTATACAGTTAATACTTGATCTCTATTGACAGAGATTTACTGTTTATCTCATTTCATATACACATATCTGTTTTGGATAACATTGTGAGAAAAGTACCACTTCATCCGAAAAACACCTATGAGGAACAACTTCTAAGCGCAAATTACTGACCCTCTCATTATTACACTTGTATGTAATGTTTATGTATGTTTTTTGATATCTTTATGTAAATAATGCTTTTCAATTAAAAAACATCTGTATGCTGTGATAACCTCAAGTAGAAGAGTCTTTTTTGAGCAATAAACATCTTGCCTTTACAACGTCTGAATCCTGCAACAACAAAATTGCACCAAACGGGGAAAAGGGACTGGTCCATTGCGACGGATCAGTGGGTATCAGCTGACACCAATCAGGACGTGTAGCCGCGGCTTGTCTACGCATACGCAGCATTGGCGGTTCCAGGTGCCACTGGTAGGAGCCTGGGTGGAAATAAGCCGATGGTAGGAGTTTGGTGGTGACAGCATGTTACCCGTCCACGGGGCAGTGGGCGGAGTCAGTAAGAGGCGTCACTGATGGCAAGAGGAAACCCTAATACCTCAAGATCCAGTGGGGATCCAAACTAATCTGTGGCCGCTTGTCGGGAGAGAGGTCATCCGGTCACAATAGCCAACACTAAATTGTTAGCTACAAAGTACACATTCATAACAAGACCTAACGGTTGTGAGGCGGTAATGCTAAACGCTATGCCAATTGTGTTGCCCACTAAATAATCTACTTCCTGTTTGTATAATTTTCCCAACCATGCCCATCATAATTCAAATCCTCCTGGACACCCTCAACCACGTCCCCAGAAAATTTGGAATCTGACTCAGTGAATGCTTGAAGATTTGTAGGCTATAAAGTCTTGCTGTGTGAAGGAGGGCATTCCACAGATGGGTGCAGCCCAAAAAACGTCCTGCAGCCGTGATTGGGAGCAGGTAATGTATGTGGATGAGAGGTGCAGAGCGTGGGGGGCGAGCTGGGAGATATTTTGAGATAATTGAAGAAATGTATGTTGGTGTAGCGTTGTTATGACCATTATGTTAGTAGAACTATTTTACATTAGATTCAATAAGACACAGGAAGCCAATGTATGGACTGACTCAAAAGTAGCAGAACTTTGTGCAAGACAAATCAATCTAGCCATTGAATTTAAAATAAGTGTAGTGGTGAAAGTATAATTAAGGAAGTTCGCAGTCAATGAGGGAGAAAAGTGCATAAATTAAATGTTTCTTAGATGCATACAATGGGATTTGGAAACAGGTTGAGTGTGAGGAAAAAAATGCAATAATGGACAGACTCCAGCTTATGCTGATGCATATCTTTGATGGGAATCAGTATGATTTACCGCTGAACGCATGTCCGGTGGTTGGAATCCCGACACCAGCATCCCGGCAGCAGTGGAAATCCCGATTGTTCTCAGGTAAGTATTAGCTAACCTAATTCTACCCCCTAACCCTCTCCTAGGGGTGCCCAACCCTAACCCCCCCACACTACCTAACCCCCCCTCTTAGTGCCTAAACCTAACCCCCCCTTCCCCTCTGCCTAACCCTAAACCCCCCTTCCCCTAGCCTAAACCTAACCTCCGGGGGAATGCCTAACCCTAAGTCTCCCCCGGGAACCCTAAACATAACCCTCCCCCCGGCGCGCGGCTATCCGCCCTCGACGTCCCTTTGATCGGGATGCCGGGCGTCGGGCTCCCGGCATATGTCTAATGACAGGCGTCGGCATATCGACGCCTGTCTTTAGACCCTTGCCGGGATATGAAAGTCTGGAAGCCGGCTGTCGGCAGGAGATGGTTTATGATAAGTGAAATGAGAGGGGGTACACCAATCATCTAAGATCTGCAGTCTATAACTTGGGTGCTGGCCGATGTCTACATTTGTTGTCACTGCGCTGATTGGCAGGGGCATAGAGTGGTGCCAGGCCCAGGTACTTTAGGTGGGTGACCTAACAGCAGAGGGCATGGCCACGCCCCTATGAAACAAAAAGGGACTAATGGCACCACTGCTGCCGCTGACAAGGGGAGGAGGGGCAGATCCGGGCCCCTCCATTCCCACCACACACCCCCCCCCTCCTGGCACCTCTTCCATGTGGTCAGTAGACATTTCGGTGGTTATTTCTCCAGGATCCCGCTCTTACAGGACATCTCTGTGTTTGCTGAGTATTCGATGCATCTATTACCACATCAGAGACATGATGTGAGGCATGGTCACGAGGCGTGAGGCACGAAGTACAGCGTGAGGCAGCTATCTCCCATAACATCCGCAATTTCAAAAACAAAAAAAAGGAAATCGGGTAGAATAAGTCCCTGACCACATCTGACCCAGCTGCGCCCACGCTACAGAGCTGCCTGCGAGTAGGGACAGTCCGCCATGATAAGGACCGCAATTGAGCCGTAGATCCATATTCCTGCTATGCAGCCTGACGCACTGCGCGCTGTGTGCTCACAGTGGTGTCACTGGGGCTCAGTGGTGGGCTGTACACTGCATCAGGGCACTCAGTGGCCGGCTCCGTCGAAACAGGTTGCCTCAGAGGTAAAGGGCACGGCTTTCCCGCGCATTTTAGGCGGGCCTCACTGCGCATGCGTCGCCGAATCCTTTGTGCTAATAAAGCTTGCCTTGTTGAACGGGATTGTGCGTGCGTGGAGCGGCGTGATGACGTAGAGGAGGCGTGGCCGCCTGAATGCTTTTGTAGGACAGATATAGTCCGACCCGTGGGCGTGGCCTGCGTACCAAGGCATGATGAGGTTCCCACTAGTAGGACGGCTTCGTGGGCGTGCTCGTTATATGACGTGTTTCTGAAGGCGGAGTCACGCGTGTGATGCCTAATCGCTGGAAGGAATGAACAGCACCGGTGGGCGCGCCTACTGGCACGATAGGCCAGCCTTAGTGGGCGTGGCTCACGCACTGTGCTCTACTGATGAGGACGGCCCCCATGTGACGGGCATCCGTAGTGGGCGTGGCTCACACTCTGTGCTAATGGAGTGGACGGCCCCCGGTATGATTGGCACCCGGAGTGGGCGTGGCTCTCTTGCTGTGCGCTACTGGAGTGGGCGTTCCTCTCGTGTGACGGGCAGCCCAGGTGGGCGTGTCCCCCAGTGATTGGCAGGCGCGCCGCTCAGGCCGCAGCATACCCCCCCGGCAGGCAGCGAGTGTGGCGGCGATGAAACAAAGGCAGGTCGGGCTCCCGGGCGGCTGTAACGGCAGCAGCGGCGGAGGGGACGGCAGGATGGCGGGCTCCCGGCAGCGGCGTAGGCGCCGGCGCGGAGGAGGAGGTGCGGCCGGCGGGGAGGACGGCAGCCCGGCCACACGGGAGCGGAATTACCAGCAGCAGCAGGCCGGGCCGCGGCGGGAGGAGCCCCGGAGGGATCCCGAGGAGGAGGATGACGGGGAGGAGGAGGACGAGGATGAGGAGGAAGAGGAGGAGTGTGAGGGGGAGGAGGAGGACGGGGACGCGGACTCCATGGCGGCCGGAGCTGCAGGAGCGGGCGCCCCGCTGGCCCTGGCCCGGAGGAAGGACGGGGGACCGGTCACCAAGTTCTGGGAGAGCCCGGACACCGTCTCCCAGCTGGACTGCGTCCGAGTGTGGATCGGGAAGAACTACAAGAAGGTGCGTGCGGCCTGCTGAGGCCGGGGCCTGGAGTATCCCTGTGTCCAGGGGGGAGGGAGGCCTGGAGCACCCCCTGTGTCCGGGGGAAAGATGGCCTGCAGCACCCCCTCTGTCCAGGGGGGGTCCCTACAGTACACCCCGTGCATTAGGGGGTCTCAGTGGTAACGTGGTGGTCTGTACCTCAGTCAGTGACTATCTAGAGCCAGGGCATTAGGGGTGAGCTCTGAGATTGTGGAGGTCTGGACCTGGGGTGGTGGTTCTCAGGGGCCCTCTAGGGCCAGGGCATTAGGGGTGAGCTCTGAGATTGGGGGGTCTGGACCTGGGGTGGTGGTTCTCAGGGGCCCTCTAGGGCCAGGGCATTAGGGGTGAGCTCTGAGATTGTGGTGTCTGGACCTGGGGTGGTGGTTCTCAGGGGCCCTCTAGGGCCAGGGCATTAGGGGTGAGCTCTGAGATTGGGGGGTCTGGACCTGGGGTGGTGGTTCTCAGGGGCCCTCTAGGGCCAGGGCATTAGGGGTGAGCTCTGAGATTGGGGGGTCTGGACCTGGGGTGGTGGTTCTCAGGGGCCCTCTAGGGCCAGGGCATTAGGGGTGAGCTCTGAGATTGGGGGGTCTGGACCTGGGGTGGTGGTTCTCAGGGGCCCTCTAGGGCCAGGGCATTAGGGGTGAGCTCTGAGATTGTGGGGGTCTGGACCTGGGGTGGTGGTTCTCAGGGGTCCTCTAGGGCCAGGGCATTAGGGGTGAGCTCTGAGATTGGGGGGTCTGGACCTGGGGTGGTGGTTCTCAGGGGCCCTCTAGGGCCAGGGCATTAGGGGTGAGCTCTGAGATTGGGGGGTCTGGACCTGGGGTGGTGGTTCTCAGGGGCCCTCTAGGGCCAGGGCATTAGGGGTGAGCTCTGAGATTGGGGGGTCTGGACCTGGGGTGGTGGTTCTCAGGGGCCCTCTAGAGCCAGGGCATTAGGGGTGAGCTCTGAGATTGGGGGGTCTGGACCTGGGGTGGTGGTTCTCAGGGGCCCTCTAGGGCCAGGGCATTAGGGGTGAGCTCTGAGATTGGGGGGTCTGGACCTGAGGTGGTGGTTCTCAGGGGCCCTCTAGGGCCAGGGCATTAGGGGTGAGCTCTGAGATTGTGGGGGTCTGGACCTGGGGTGGTGGTTCTCAGGGGGCCTCTAGGGCCAGGGCAGTAGGTGTGGAGGCTGAGATATTGTGGGGGGTCTGTACTTGGGGTGCTGATACTCAGCCTGTGCATTAGGGGGTCTGAGGTACTGTGGTGGTCTGGGTGGGCCTTGGGGGGGGGGGGGGTCGTCTCTGAGGTATTGTTGGGGTCTGCATCTGGCGCGGTGGTACTCGGAGACCCTATAGAGACAGGGCTTTAGGGGGTGCTTTTGAGGTATTGTGGGGGTCTGTACAGGAGGCCGTCATTCTCTGCTGTAGAGAGCCGGGGCAATAGGGGGTGTCTGTACTTCAGGCGGTGATAATTGGTGGCTGTATAAAGCCAGGGCATTACAGGGTCTCGGCTATATTTTGGAAGTTTACATCTGGGGCGGTGATGGGGAGGGGTCTCTCTCTGAGGTCTTATGGTGGGGATTTTCAGTGTCTGTATAGTGCCAGGACATTTGGGGGGAGGGGTATCTGAGGTGTTGTGTCTGTACTTGAGTCAGAGGTATTGAGGGTCTGAGACATCACTGAATCTCGGGGCACTGATTGGGGTCTTTGCATCTGATCTATGTTGGGGAAGGGCCTGAGATATCTGTAACATTAGGGGGGCTCTGTAACCATGTCAGAGAAATTCTGCGAGAGGGATCTATGTACCAAAGTGGGATTTATTATGGCCAAAGCATTGGGTAAGAGTAATAGGGGCCTGCGACACTAGAGGGGATTGTTTTTTTACCCAGGCTTTCTGGAAAGGTGGTTCTGGAGCCAAGGACACTGGGGAGGACATTGAGGTACCGGAGTTAGTGTTGGTGAGATTTTAGAACATTTGGGAAAGTGTTCTGGAGCCTGAGGGGTATTCTGTACCTGTGTCCGTTATGAGGTGGGAGGGTGGAGATATTTGGGCTGGTAGGTGTTCTCTTTGAATAACATTGTTATATAACTATATAGTAGCAGGTGCATTATACCCTCAGGCTTACAGTAACTACAGTACTATGTCCTCTGTGTGTTTATATATTGCTTTTGTGTTGATTGCTGGTCCCAGGAGCCCGTATGATGGATCTAACACCTCACCTGGCTGTGTTCCCTGTCAGGCTGGGTAAGGAGCCATAGGAGGTACCATAGGGTATTCTCTAGGGTCACTTTGTGTCTGTAAAATACAGAGAAGGCTCCAGATTTCCACACAACTCGGTGTCTCCCCACAAATAGCTGCCCCTGTCCTCTCCTATAAACTCACATTGACTTAAAATGTGTTTTTAGTTTTTTTGTTTTTTTTAAGTCAATTCCTCCGATCACTTGACTGGGAAAAGAAACGGTGACGCTCTAAGCTATACGAGTCCTAATCACATCCTGCAGATGATCGGGTTACCTGTTGGCATCTGCCGTTTATATATTGGCATTGGTACCATTACTCCTGTCATTTAATCTTCTAAATCTCAGCACGTCATGTTTTCCAGGGTTTCCAATCTCATGGCCCCTTTATTAATATGCAATTCTAAGTGGGGGATTCTATTCAAAGTCGCGTGCAGCGATGCCTGTTCGGGGACGGCACAAACCGCGCAAATCCTTTATATGGCGCCACAAGGGTTCCGTAGCGCCTCACAAAGTACATTAACAAATGAGCAAACTCGTAAAACAGCAACATAGTACAAGAGAATACAGAATAAGAACATAGTTTATAAACATTGTCATAACACTCAAAAAAGAGTCGGGGCGTCAGCTACCAAGTGTTAGGTGCCCTTGTGGAGAGTTTTGAGTAGATGAACGTATGAGTGAGGGAAGGAAAAGCACATAAGGGAAGAGGGCCCTGCTCATAAGAGCTTACATTCTATAGGGGGGGAGACAGACAGGTAGACAGTGAGGAAGAAGCAGGTTAGGATGAGAGCTGGAAGGCTATGATGAAGTAGTCAGTCTTGAGAGGCTGTTTGAAGGTTTGTGGGGAGTCTGAGAGGGCCTGATTCAGACCCGCTCGAAAGCGGGTCGATGTTGGGCCAGTGCGCATGTGCACGACGGACCCGGCTCCGTCGTGCGCGTGTGCGAGACTCGGATAGCGACGGGCAAGCCGTCGCTATGGGTCTCGCTACAAAGGGTGCGTGCTGTCAATGTTGAGTGACAGCACGCCCCCTTTGGTGGGCGTGCCGGGGCATGGCTGGCCAGGCGGGGGCGTTCCCATGGGAACGCCTACCGTCTGGGGCCGGCCCCACTGACATCACAAGTGATGTCAGTGGGAGTGCCTTCGGCTCTGATAGAGCCGAAAGCACTCCAGGGCTTGCGGCAACGAGACCCTACCACAAGGGTCTCGTCGCTAGCCCGATGGTCGCGATGGTCTTGACCATCGCGACCTTCTCTTTGGCCGCTCGCTATAGCTGTGGATAGTCACCCACAGCTATGCAAGCGGCCAGGAGGCCGCTCTAAAATTCAGAGGGACAGCCCTGATTCAGAGCGAGCGCTCTGTCAGAGTGTCTGGCTCTGAATCAGGGCCAGAGTTCCAGAGAAAGGGAGCAGCACGGGTGAGATCCTGGAGGCAGGAGTGGGAAACTACTATGACACTGGATTAGCACATTGATAGGAACAGGACACTTGTTCAGTATGTGAAAATCTCCCAGCATAGTCTGTTAATGATGGATTAATTCATGCTGATCAAATATAATTAAATTGGGAATATACTCATATCTGCGCATGCTTGGTGATCTCGGAACACTTGGCGCTCAGGTCAACTGCAGCACGCTCGTAAATGTCCGCCATACCAAAAATATGTTTACACAATTTGAAAGTCCGGTCAGGGAGGGTAAGTGGTCACAGCCTTGTGATCTGGTGTATGGTCTTAAATGGGGCACATACATAGACGTTCCGCGGTGGCGACTGGCTGTGCCCTTTTATTTGTGACATTGATATGTCTTTGAGATTGCGCGCACACACATATTTTAGGGAAACGCTCATTAACCGCTTGTCCTAGGGTCTTCTTCCAGAAAGTTAATTATGGGGATTGGTCTTCTATTTGGTATGCACTGCTCAGGTTCCCTGCGTGTCACCTGGACCCCTGGACCCCCGGCACTGTGTCCTCTGTGTCGCCTCTTCTCGCACCACTTTGAGGTCCATATGATGAAGAGCCAGTCATACTGGGACGGCCGTTGTACTAGTCATAGCAGCCCAGCCATTCTAGTTACACTTCACTACGTCCATTAATACAACTGCTAAATATCGTGCATAGGACTTTTATGTTTTACTTTATGTTTTTACTTTACGGGTTAGATATGGAGAAAAAGATTAGTGATGACCAATTCTGCGGTTCCCTGTTGCCTGCACGAAGGCGACCATGTTTTGGTCAATGACTGCACGTGTCCTACACATGTCATTAACATGTTGCCTCTGTCTTGTATGTCACAGTAACCATTGAGGGACACACGCTGGTCTGAGGTTACCTGTTAGTGGGCGGCAGCATTATTGTTTATTTGCATGGTGCCGTAGAGTCATACAAAATACATATCACACTTAAACACGGGAAAAGCGCAAGTGGATGAAGAAAGTCCCTAAGAGATTACAGTCCTGGGGGAGGGGTGACCAAAAGGGAACAGGGACTATTAGGTAGGGGGTGAGAGAGGCTATATTGTAGGGCTTTATGGGAGCTATTCAGTTCAGTGCGCTATTTAGTATGACACAGGTTAAGTCGGAGAATGCCGGTTCTCGCCACTTAACCTGGGTGTTTAGTTGCGAGAACCGGCCTTCTCCGACTGAAGTGCCGGTAGCAAGGCTGTTAGTGCCTTGCTAGGCCGGTAAAGAGCCCTGCGGCCGGCATTTTAGTTGGATTTCTCCCTGTGCCCTCAGGAGGGTGCGAGAAGAAATAATAGTCGAGATAACCGCGCGCTGAATTGAATAGCTCTGGGATCAACTTTTCGGCGCTATTTAACTCCCGCTGAAATGAAGCACCCCCTATGGGAACAATTGAAGATTTGGGAAGAGCCTGGTCAGGCGGGATAGGGAGGGCGGCCTGTGCCCATTTATGTCTGAGGTGTTCACACATTTATATACAATTCTAGAGGAAGTCAGGGAAGATGGGCGCAATTTCCCCTCTACAGAAATGGTTCTCTAAATGTAGCTGCGTCGCGCCATCGGCTTCGGGTATATGTCCTGCCCAAGGCTATTGCGTTAGAGACGGTGCACTATTAGATGAATCTCTCTGTCCAGATGGGCTCAATGCGAGTATCTTTAGGGTGCGTACATTGCGGCAATGACTGTCCCGAGCTGTTCGCCATTAGAGTAATGCAGCGTTCTGCTGTCCTGCCATGACACTATGTGCCGGTTGGAACATGGAATGAAGTCGTCCCTGCTCTGTCCTTTGTAGATTTTACTTTTCGGCTGTTCCCCCTAGGGCAGATTTAACGATGTTTCCGCACATTTCCGGTTATTATGGTCACTTATATTTTTCTCGCCTCTCCATGGGGCGCCCTGATATCCGCATAGCATTAGCATGTGAGGTTACGGCGCAACATTACGGCTGATTGACCGTTTCCTGTTCACTCACTGGTCGCTTTGTTGTGTACTAGCTGAAGTACCGGGCAAGCTATTACGTTTTATTATTTGATGTTGTCCAAATCCATCCAGTGGAAGGCCCAGAACAGGCTCCCTGGGTCACAGTTCTGCCCGGTGCACTCCGCCTGGGACCCCCAACCGCTCCATTAGGCCCCCAGACCAATTGCCACCCCTCTGTGAAGTTTTCATTCAAATCCATTCCGAGGAAGACCCAGAACAGGCTCCCCGGGGTAAAGTGTCTTTGTCCAGCGTCCCAGGGTGAAAGTTCTGCCCAGTGTACACCAATGGGAGGTCCGACCGGGACCCTAACCCCCCTAAAACCTGGCCAGGATCCAATTGGACCACCTCGCATTGGTTTCATCCCATTCGGTGCAGGGGTGTCTGATTGCATAACCGGACAATCAGACCAATTAATTTTGTATTTAAGATGGACTTGTGTGATTATTTATGGACCTGCAGTGTTACATTATGGTATCATTGTAGTATATCTGCTTTGGATTTAGTATTTGAAGCTACTGTCAGCTTAATAAGTATCTTCCTGTAACTTACTGGCTGCCAGTATCCTCCATACGATGGTTTGTGGAATTAGCTGGGATCCTATTTGAAAGGCTGCTGATAGTGTCTGGTTACGTTACTTAACTGGTTATTTGGAGATGTAATAGCCGGACATTCTGAAGCATAACCCTTTACTTTATCTGTCAGTAGCTTATGTTCCTTTATAATCTTGGAATAATAGCCACTCTTTATTGCTGGAAGTACATTACTAACCATAGAGTGTATGTAAATGTACATAGAAATTAAACAGCGCCCCCAGTGGTTAATGTAGTAAAATGATCTACAGGGTTTACAGGACAGTTGTTTAACGGTATCTCAGCACAGAGACCTCTTTGTTTCCCTGTGAGGATGTGATACGGTGTTGGGGTAGAGTGCCCCGTGCATTGCTGTATAATAGGACGCGTAGACCGTTACTTGTCTGTAATCCAGTGTGTCCTCTCTTTGCAGTACGTTCAGGCTGATTCTCCAACCAATAAAGCACTGGCCGTACTGGTCTCACAGCTCTTGCAGTTCCAGGAAGATGCTTTCGGAAGACATGTCACCAACCCGGCCTTCACCAAACTGCCTGTGAGTGTCGGACGCAGACCTCCCCCCCACCCCCCCTCTATCCCGTCTGTCACTGTCTCCTTAGACCATAGTTGGGCTCTGGAAAAAAGACTGAAACTTCCCGATTCCCAGTTAGCATGGATTGGGACATTTTTTTGGGGGGGGTGGTTTCTGTGCTTAGGGCGCAGTTTCTCTTTTTGTATTAGTCTTTCTGTTAATTACCAGCTGTCACAGGTTTCCACCGCTTGTAAATTAAGATTTGTTTTCTATTGTTCTCTCTTTTGCAGATAAAGTGCTTCATGGATTTCAAAGCAGGTGGCGCCCTGTGTCACATTCTGGGGGCAGCGTACAAGCATCGCAGTGACCAGGGATGGTACGGAACCTCATTGTCTGCTGTGTCCTTTGTTCCGTTACTTCATTACAGCCGTGATGACCTGTTCTCTCTCTCCTGCAGGCGGAGGTTTGATCTGCAGAATCCATCCAGAATGGACCGCAATGTGGAGATGTTCATGGCTATTGAGAAGACGCTGATGCAGGTAATGTTGCCCCCTTTGTGCCCGGTACTCCTGTTACCCCCAAATTTCTACTTCAGGGTCCATAGGGGGTCCACAGGGTTGACCTTGGGGTATAGGTTGGGAACCAAATCCGGGCACCACGCAGTTAAAGCTTTTAGCTCCCAGGATGCACTTGGGTCCACTCTCCCTATAACCCCGCCCCCCAGCCAGAGGCACCTCAGTTTAAGTTGGTGCCCGGCCGGAGTCGGGTCACCGTTACTGCAGGGGGGCTGCTTAGCAGCCTCTAAGCTTAAAAGAGTTTTGTTTTATTATTTTTTTACTACTCTTCAGAGCGGCAGCATCAGACTGTCCAATGGACGTCTGAGCTGCCGCTCCTACACCCCGCCGGCGCTGCGACGCCAGTACAGATCTGGGGATCGCAGCGGGACCCCAGAGTCTGTACTAGCCGGGCTCTGGAGGAATCCCTGGGCTGCTGCCGGATCGACGGGGACAGGTAAGTCGCGTGGTCACCGCTTGCGGTGACTCGCGTGTACATGCAGCCTTATGCCTCCGGTCTCTGGGGACAGACCGGAGGCGCTAGCGGTGGCGGCGGGCTCCCCCTCCATGGAGGCATACCCCGCGTGTCCACAGCCCACCAGGGATTATAGCGGCAGCGGGAGCCGGCATCCCGGGGGGTTAATTGCTAGCCAGGGGAGGAAGCCTTCCCTGTCTAGCGGCTCCTCCCCTCAGCTCAGCGCGCCTTTCAATAATACAGTCTGGCGTCGCTGAGCTGCTTCCTCCGCGGGCCACGCTTCTTCTGAGGTCTCCAGCGGCCATTTTCTCTCTGTGGTGCTGCAGAACTCTTAGGATGTCAGTGAGCCCAGTCCCCCTGCGTACCTGGCCATTTTGGGTGAGTGTACACAGCGCTATAGCCTTCCCAGACACTGAATCTGGGCAGTTGAATGTAGCGACATTGTGCAGTATATTATATGTCATGCTTATGTATGTATATATATTTTTCTGCATTGTATGTGACTTATGCTAGTGCTGACTGTCTGCTTTTTCTCTCACCTGTCAGTGTATATCTATCCCTTTTCTTTATCTGCCCTAATACAGGTGTACCTGGGGTGGTTCTGAGACCTCACATATATATATTTGTTAATATCTGTGAGGTTTGTCACATACTGTTGCGTGCTGCACGTTGCCATATTTTAGATGGAACTGTGAGTTGCGTACGCTGATAATGGGTTCCTGCAGCTAATCTTAGCGTCAGTCAGGACCGGTATGGCGCTGCTTAATATTTCCGTCAAGATAGTCAGATATATCTGACCAGGAGATTACACACGATACTGCACCCATTATTGCTATCCTGCAAGTCATAGCCTGCAGGAATTAGTGCGGAGGATTTTAACTCAGAAAGGTTTACGTATGCGGCACCATCTGGTGCCGGGCCCCTTGCACGACCCCCTTAAAGGGCGTTGTTTCTCAGGATCCTCTCCTTTGAGGATCGCCGGGCGGGCCCCATTGTCGTCACTCGCTTGGAGTTATTTCACCATACTGCCCTTTTGAACTCGGGGTATCTCGCAATTTCTTGCAATTTACCCCTGTGTCACAGACTATCGCTCCCTGCCGGGGTTTTTCACAGTACATGAATTACCTCCGATACCACATCGGTCTGTCATTCCCCTTGCAGGGATTACCACAACGGCCACCCTGGTGGATGTCGTTTTATACGAAATACTAATTGGCGTGATATACGCCCTGTGGTTACTGACCAGTGGCTCTGCCGTGAACTGGATGGTATATTCGGCTCTTTCCCTCTCACATGGGGGGGAGCCGATCTCAAGTATTATTATCCCTGCTTTGGGGCTGGTAGCCAGGCTCATTCTGGATATAGAGAATGTCGATCCTGCACCTGTATCATACATCTCCCGTTTTCTGCCCAGCGGGTGGATCTCATAGCGGGAGTCTGGCTGTCCCCAGATACGAGGAGTCACAAAGGCCTCCTGTTTCCCATTCCCTGAGGGTCCTCACAAGTAATGGAAATCCCCTTCTGGGATGGATTTGTATGTTAATCATCGGGTTACAGGCATTAATACGCCTCCCATCCCGGCCTGGACGGATTTTACGGATCCGTAGGTGGTAACTTTGCCTGAAATCAATGTACTCGTTTTCAGGGCCTGTTGCCCGTCCTACCATGGCCATCGCATGGTGATGCTTTTGTGACGTTTTTCCCCTCCAACACGTCTGAGGTTCAAATATCTTTTTGCCGCTCACAAAATATGCAGTGGTCATATGTGGGATTACCTCATGGGATGCCGGTCTTCTAACTTTCGGGGTTTCGGCGGCATCTGTATCCGCCGCAGTACCCTATGGCTGCGTTATGGGAAAGCAGAGGTGCACACTCCTTCCAGGGGGAAGTTCTTGTTTGGTCCTGACCTTGACAAGATCGTTGCATCATTGGCAGTATCACTAATGGGGAGATACCGTCTTTAGCTACTCCCACTACATTCGGACTAACTCTGTTAAGTCTTTTTGTCCTCAGGGTCAGCCTAAAGGCCTGTTTTTTCCTAGGCTGTCGGCCTCCACGGGGGCCACCATATCCAGTACCGAGCAGTCCTGGACTTCCGGACGACCCTGTTTCTACACCTGAGGATATACCCTCAGCCTGACGGGACAGGTCTACATCTGGGGAATTTCCAGAGTGAGGTACTGATTCTCAACGGCCTCTCATTGCTCATGCAGCCTCCTCACAGGCATTGGTACACGGGCCCTTCTTCAGAACTGATCAGGGCCTTACAATCCCAGAAAGCTATACAGTCTTTGTGGTAAGCAGAGCTATTTCGGCCAACCTCACTATCTCAGTGAGGGACTGGTTGTTCTACTTTCTTTTTGGGGCGGTGACCGACTGGTCCTCCTTTGCCTATACTCTGTCTCAAATCCCTGAATCAGATTCCAACGGTGCCTTGACTCAGGTGGAATCGTCCATGCTCCATCATCCGATGTTTGGAACCTGGGGATTTTATGGTATATCCGAGTATTCAGGATACGTACCTACGGGTACATACAGAGCCCTCTCATCAGCATGGGTTCAGGTTTGCTGTGCCACAGCAACACTTGTAAGTTTCGGGCTCTGCCTTTTGGGGCTGTCCTCAACTCCACCGGGGTTTACCAGCTTTATGGATTTTCTGACAGTTCACCTGTTCAGTGTATCCGAATGCTCCTTTCTCTGGACGGTCTCCTACTTTTAGCAGGATCACCAAGGTACTTTACCGCCAGGTCAGGATAACCGGGGCTTCTTCTCGTCACAGAAAAGTCCTCCCTGCATCCCTCACAGGGTTTTCTTCATCTGGGAGCACTGCTGGATTCTCAGAATCTGAGAATTTTTCTGGCGTAAGACAAGATCTCCACTCTTCAACTTCGAGGGTGCGGATATCTACGCAGTCGACATATGTCATTACTCTTTGTGATGCGCGGTCTACCAGAGTGTCTACCTTTTGGTAGGGTGGAATGTGCTCAGTTCCATTCCAGGCCTTGCCATAATTGACTCCCCTCCAGATGGATCGAGTTTTTTCCATCGGATCACTGTTCGAACGATGATACTTTCTACGGAGGCGAGTTGGTCTCTGTCCGGGTGGCTATGGCCATCTCGTCCAGGGTGTTCTTTGCTAAAGACAGTGTCTGGTCCGCATTCATTTCGGGGCAGTTGGACGTCTGTCGCTTCTGCCCTGCCACTTACCTTGTTGATACTTTAAGCTGTCTTGGACTTTCACTCTGGCCTAACCCATTTGTCACGGTTAACCTGAATAGGTTCAGTCCGACAGTGTCACAACAGTGGCTTCCATCTAGGCAACACTGGTAGTTGGGTGGCAATGTTAGGAATGTCACCCATTCTGACATAGTCCAAGGGTCTTCTCCTGGCCAACTCTGCGGTGTTTATTCCCGGAGCTCTCCATTGGGAAGCGGGCTTCCTCAGCCGTCACGGCGTGCATCCCGGGGACTAGTCTCTTCTCCAAGAGAGGTTTCAACTCCTGGTGAGCAGAGGGGGCCTCCCTGAGGGGATTGATCCCCATGGCCTTCTGACTCGATCACACATTACCGGTGTTACAGTCCAGCTCTAGGAGTACTGAAGCTACCTTCAGTGACTCTTTGTCAGTGAAGTGGTCCTTCCACTTTGTGTACCTGTGTCCTCCGGTCTCCCTTCTTCCTCGAGGTCTTCGGAAGTTTAATTCGAGACGGAGGGGCTTTCCTTCTGGGGGCTCCAGGTCGTCCCAGACATCACTGGTACTAAGATTTTCGGAGTCTCCTCCTCGATGCTCCGTTCCTACTGCTTCACTATCTGGACCTGTTGTCTCAGGGTCCTTGTTTTTCCCTGGATCTGGATCGCTTGTCTTTAACTGCGCCCCTACTGTGGTCCTCGGGCTTCCCTGGCTCTGTCTTCATTGAGATGTTTAGAGCAGATAGGCCAGACTTTGCTGGGATCTGCCACGGACTGTGGCATACATAATTCTTATGGTATCGTACCTGTCGATACGATCCTCCGGTGTCCAGGATTTCCAGATATTCTGGCATTCCTTCCAGCTGGCTTGGGTTTCACCCTTGGCCTGGCCTTCCTGACAGTGCGGATCTCTACACTGTCGGTATGGTTAAGATATGGAATTGCTCCGCTCTGGTATCCAGTTCATCCTTTGGAGTGTTTTCTGGATTATGTCTCCACTTATCCTCCCTAGGGACTCCTGGGGAGTTAGTAGTGGTTCTTTGTTCCCTCCGGGGACAGTCCATGGAACCGCTGGTTGTGATAGCCATTACATGGTCTATTGTTTAAGCTCTCTCTCTCTCTCTCTCTCAGGGTGTTTAAATCAACCAGGAGAGTGTCTGAATGGGGAGCGTTCTCATGTGGCTCCCTCTTCTGGAGGGCATCATGTCAGGGTGTGAGTTGCTCTCGCCCTGTGTTTCTTCTTAAAGTGGTTTTTAGGTTCCATATTATTCTGGAACTTATGGTATGGCCATTCAGTTCCCAGTCCTCTCGGCTGTTGTGGCCTCATGGACTGTGGTCCGGCCTCTTTGGCTTTATGTGATCCGTTCAAGTTCCTTATGGTAAGCGGACTCCTTATTGGTGGTCTGCGGTTTCTGGTTTTAACAGGAAACGATGGCCGGCCTATAATGAAATGTTGACTGGATGGCCTCGTATGTCTTCCTCAGGGGCCTACCCATGGGTGGGCATTTCTGTCGTTGAGGCTTGTTTTTTTCTCGGGCCGTGTAACCCTCGTGGGCGGCTCGTCGTGGCGCCTCGGCTGTTTTGCCTTACTAGGTGTCCACGTGGTCTTCTGTCCATACCTTTTTAAGGTTCTAGGCATTGGTTTCCTTTGCCTCTCAGGATGCTTCCTTTTTGGCGACGGATTCTCCTCTCAGCACAGGAGCGTCCCCACCCTTGGTTGAACTGCTTTGGGACATCCCCAAGGTCAACCCTGTGGACCCCCTATGGACCCTGAAGTAGAAAACAAGAGATATGGTAAGAACTTACCTTTGTTATCTCTGTTTCTACGAAGTCCATAGGGTCCACAGGGCGCCCGCCCTGACGCACCTGGCTTCATATGGGCTGTGTTACTGGTCACCGGCTTCCCGTCTCCTTTTCTGTGAGTATGGTTCTAGAGTGTTCCAGTTTTCTCTCTCTTTTTCTCTCCTCCTCCGGCCTTTGGCTACTTACAATCTGAGGTGCCTCTGGCTGGGGGGCGGGGTTATAGGGAGAGTGGACCCAAGTGCATCCTGGGAGCTAAAAGCTTTAACTGCGTGGTGCCCGGATTTGGTTCCCAACCTATACCCCAAGGTCAACCCTGTGGACCCTATGGACTTCGTAGAAACAGAGATAACAAAGGTAAGTTCTTACCATATCTCTTGTTATTTTATTGTCTGAGCTAATACAACTACGGTCATACGATAAAAGGACTTTCCCACCTTCAGATATTTTTAATTTACTGGCTTAGCCTTAGACACGTGGCCTTGTTCTGGCTGTAATTCATATCTTTATATTGGAAAAAGTTGTTTCTGTTGCCCTTGGATACAACGCTGATGTCCTGTGCTCTGCATCAGGTGCATTTATATCCTGAAATTTTGACTGCTGCTCTACACTGACAAAATGAAATAATGTCACCTGATTGTATAAATACAACGCTGAAAAGCACAGGATCTAAACTAGAGAAAAAGCATTTGGTGTAAGTTACTGGAAGACATGTTGGTGCCAGTAAATGTAAAGTGACCGGAAGCTGGAACACGTCATAGAGATGCCAAGACGTCAGGCAGATATAGTATATCTGCGTTCTGTTGTGATAGGACGGTCCCAGATCCTTTGTGTACACGGGGTGCTCAGTGTGGCACCAGAATGGCTTGATGCCAGCAGTTAGACCATATTGTGTAATATAGGACTTGTTTTTGGTTAATTGATGATGTTCATTGTTTTCCGTTGCAGAACAACTGTCTGAGCAGACCTGCAGTCTATCTCTTTCCTGAGATTGATTTGAAGCTGTCGAATAAATTGAAGGATATAGTTAAACGTCATCAGGTGAGGAGTTATTCTCGGGGTCACTGTCACTACACATTCAAACTGGAACAATTAACTGTGCCTTCCTGTAATTTCTTTGGGGGTAATAACTGTCCCTTCCTGTAGCTTCTTGGGGGGGTAATAACTGTCCCTTCCTGTAGCTTCTTGGGGGGGTAATAACTGTCCCTTCCTGTAATTTAGGGTACAATTACAGAAGAGAAGGTGAAGGCTTCGCATCACGTGTACCCGATTCCTACCTCACTGGATGATGGTAAGGAGACCTCTACAGCGCCCTGCCGGCAATATGAGACCCCTGCGTCGCTGGTCTGCTCTGTAATACGGCTCCCTGCCGGCAATATGAGACCCCTGCGTCGCTGGTCTGCTCTGTAATACGGCGCCCTGCCGGCAATATGAGACCCCTGCGTCGCTGGTCTGCTCTGTAATGCGGCGCCCTGCCGGCAATATGAGACCCCTGCGTCGCTGGTCTGCTCTGTAATGCGGCGCCCTGCCAGCAATATGAGACCCCTGCGTCGCTGGGCTGCTCTGTAATGCGGCGCCCTGCCGGCAATATGAGACCCCTGCGTCGCTGGTCTGCTCTGTAATGCGGCGCCCTGCCGGCATTATGAGACCCCTGCGTCGCTGGGCTGCTCTGTAATACGGCGCACTGCCGGCAATATGAGACCTCTGCGTCGCTGGGCTGCTCTGTAATACGGCGCCCTGCCGGCAATATGTTCTGTACTCTCCTTTCTGTGTAAGGAGTTGTCATCGCAGGTCCATTCATATGGATTATTTCCCAGTCACGCCTTAGCCCATGGTCTGTTTACAGGTCACTTGGTCGTATTACCTGATTGCTAGCTATATGGCCCAGTCCTTTCTGTAATCCAGAAACACCATCACTTCTGACCCTGTTACACACTGCTTCATATTGACCATAGATGTCTGGCTCATTAAGGTTATAGCAGAGTACCATCTGTAATAACGGCTATACAGTATTCCTGTCATCTTTCTGGTCTCATTTCAGATGAATGGTTGAGACCTGTGACGAAGAAAGAGAAGCAAGTTCTTGTACATTGGGGTTACTACCCCGACAGGTGAGTGGCGGGGTGCGAGTGTGGGCTGCACCAGGCAGCCGAGGGGGGGGTGCGAGTGTGGGCTGCACCAGGCAGCCGGGGGGGGGGGGGCGCGGGTGTGGGCTGCACCAGGCAGGCGGGTGGCGAGTCTTGGCTGGACACATGCAGTTACTCCTAGAATGGTTATATGAAATGTTCTGTGCTTAGTGATGTCTTGTACATGGGAATGTTGCCCTTGGCTTCCTTCTGTGATATTACCTATATCTTCCTGGCCACCCTGCACTGACACCCTAATGTGTCCCAATGATGTGATCATTATCCTTACTGCTAGGCTACACCTTGCAGAGATGGGCAGTGGATATACAGGAAGCACTAGAGTCTCTTTAAAAGGATTCTACTAAATTCCAGTAACCCTGTGTATCCCCGTCTGTGTCTTTCTACACCAGCTACGACGCTTGGGTTCCTGTCGCAGACATCGATGCTGACCTAGAAGATCCTCCGATTCCCGAAAAGCCTTGGAAAGTAAGTCACGTCTTCAGTCATGTCCGATAATTAACCTGGCGGTGCGGAGTGTCCTAAAATCTGCTCATTGTAACTGTTCTAGGTTCACGCTAAGTGGCTGCTGGACACCGATGTCTTTAACGAGTGGATGAACGAGGAAGACTATGAGATTGATGAGAATAAGAAGGTGGCCAGTTTCCGCCAGAGGATCTCCCTGAAGAATGAGGAGGTATGGCTTGTACAATGTGACTGCCGCAGGCTTCCCGCTGGGATTGACTGCTGTGATAACTCTTTGTCGTGCCTTCATCTGGGCGCTTGCATTGTTCTGCAATGTCAGGACAAAGGTATAAGTGACTGATCTACAGTATTGTATGATACACCAGTGACAGGGCAGCATTTCCAGCATTACTCCCAGCCCGGCGTCTGATGAGCGGGGAAGCCCAGGTTCTGCTGTAATCCTTCCTATCTATCTCTGCTTCCTTCCCGTTAGGCTGTCCGCAGCCCCGAGAGGAAGGATCGTAGGTCTGTCGCCAGCGCTAAGAAAAGAAAACGTTCTCCTTCTCCGCAGACCCCCTCAGAGTCACGCAAGAAGCCGGGCAAGAAGGGGTAAGGTCATGGGGGTTGGAGGCGCGTGGGTAGACCCAGCGGTGTCTTCCATCTGAGAGCTTGACTGCTTCTAGTTAAAATGATTAATGATGAATCATTAACTGTCATTAGCCAGGGAGGACCGTACGGCAAGCGGAAATGGCTGAAGGAGGAGGACGAACAGGAGGATCTCACCAAGGATATGGAAGATCCCACGCCGGTCCCCAACATGGAGGAGGTCATGCTTCCGAAAAATGGTAACCGACACCCCCATCGCAGAATGAATCCGTGTAACCTCATTAGACTCTGCTGCGTGGCAATTAATTAGCTGCTCAGATTGGCCACCTGCAGGGAGGTGGGATGGACCTGTGGAGGCATGGGCACGGATGCTAAGTCATTGTTATATTAATATCCTTTATATGGTGCCACACTGGGTGCTATATGGTGCCACGTGGCGTCTGCAGCACCCTACATAGAGCAAATCAAGAGAAAAGTGACTTGCAGTACAGAACATAGCAGGACATGGACAAGACTTATACACATTGCTACAGCAGGGTGGCAGAACCGAAAGGTTTGGTGCCGTTGTAGGTAGTGTGGTGGAGATGGTGATATTAGCATGGGAAGGAAGAGGGCCCTGCTCGTGTGAGCTATTCCTGTACAAGACCTGGTTAATGACCGTAACATCTGACCTAATTCTGCTCTCTCCCTCTAGTGAATACAAAGAAGGACAGCGAGCATACACCTGTGAAAGGAGGAGTAGTCGCTGACCTAGGTAAGTCTTCTGCACGTTTGTACTTTGGTGGAAGAAGTCCAGAAATCCCTTCCTGCTAGGCGTGTCACCGTGTAAGTCAGTATGTCACCCTTGGGGTCAGGCCAGGACTGTCCCGGCAGTGTGTGTGTTTTGTGTAAGGGAAACATCACACAGTGCGATCCAACTCTACAACATTCACACGTGTGTCTCTTCCAGATGAGCAGGAGGAGGAAGCCGTGGCTGCCAGTGGGAAGGTAGGTCCTCGCACGCCCTGGCAGAGGGCACTAACCCTGGCATGTAAACTCCCTCCGTCACCCTCTAATGTGTGTGCTGACTGAGACCCTGTCTGTGCTTCCAGGAGGATGAAGACCCCAGCAGAGATCAGAGCAGGATCATGGACAATGGAGAAGACAATGTAACTGAGCAGACAAACCACATCATTATCCCCAGCTATGCAGCATGGTTTGACTATAACAGGTGATGCAGGGCTCCTGGTCACAGCTTCTTGTGCTCTATGAGTTGGAGAATCTAATCTCTCTCTTCTCTGTTGCAGCATTCACGTCATTGAACGGCGAGCTCTTCCCGAATTCTTCAACGGGAAGAACAAATCCAAGACTCCGGAAATGTAAGTGTCAGTCTCCCTCTACCTGAGGGTGGGTTCTGTTCTGTCGCAGGCGGTCTGTAAGCGTCAGTCTCTGAGGGTGGGTTCTGTCGCAGGCGGTCTGTAAGCGTCAGTCTGAGGGTGGGTTCTGTCGCAGGCGGTCTGTAAGCGTCAGTCTCTGAGGGTGGGTTCTGTCGCTGGCGGTCTGTAAGCGTCAGTCTCTGAGGGTGGGTTCTGTTCTGTCGCAGGCGGTCTGTAAGCGTCAGTCTCTGAGGGTGGGTTCTGTCGCAGGCGGTCTGTAAGCGTCCGTCTCTGAGGGTGGGTTCTGTCGCAGGCGGTCTGTAAGCGTCAGTCTCTGAGGGTGGGTTCTGTCGCAGGCGGTCTGTAAACGTCAGTCTCTGAGGGTGGGCTCTGTTCTGTCGCAGGTGGTCTGTAAGCGTCAGTCTCTGAGGGTGGGTTCTGTCGCAGGCGGTCTGTAAGCGTCAGTCTCTGAGGGTGGGTTCTGTCGCTGGCGGTCTGTAAGCGTCAGTCTCTGAGGGTGGGTTCTGTTCTGGCTCATGGTTGGTATTCATATTGGCTGTTTTCCTTATGGTGAGGTCTCTTGTCTGCAGTCGTTGCGCTTAATTAAATTTAACCATCCTCCTTTTTAAAAGTTTTTATTGCGTTTTATATTATATGGACAGTTCATGAGAATTTTTTTTGTAAAGCCTCCATGTAACTCCCTAGCTGTACCCATGTGATGTATTAGTTATATTGTTATAGGATGGTACTCCTGTATCAGAGAGATGAGTTATTTAGCCGGTGCTTGGACTTTCCTTTTAGATGTTCTAGAACTGCATTGTGTACGGTTGTTCTCATACTTCTATAAAGCCACGGATGTACTCGTCTCTTTGCTGACATGAGTACATCCCTGGCTGTTTATCTCTGACATAGAACAGTCCCCTCTGTAATGTCCCCTCATTAGGATGTACGTGCTCAGAGCTCTGTCAGTCCATCTCTTGTTTCAGATCTGATATTGTGAAATGCGTGGTTCTAAGCTGCTCCTATGTCTGCTTTTTAGATATCTGGCATACCGCAACTTCATTATAGACACTTACCGCCTGAACCCTCAGGAGTACCTCACCAGCACCGCTTGTAGGAGGAACCTGACTGGAGACGTCTGTGCGGTGATGAGGTCAGTGTCTGGTTCCTTCTCACACAATACATGTATTACTCAGGACAGTGAGCCTGTAACATTGGATAAAGGGGGGGGCTACTTCATTTGATGCACCATCTCTAGAATATCCCAAACTTCCCCAAAAAAACCCTTTCAGACTTGCCCTACCGCTGCCATGGTTCATTGTTTAGAAGTGCCCCTCGCGCTCAGCGGTCACTTGTGTGCTTACATTATAAAAACCCTGAGACAATTGTTTGGGGATAAACTCCTGAGGGAGATCTCACGTCACTGTTGGTCTCAGTGTCTATGTATCCGTGACCTTGGTTGTGCTGTTTCTCCGCTCTAGAGTGCATGCCTTTTTGGAGCAGTGGGGACTTGTCAATTATCAGGTGGATGCAGACTCACGACCTATGGCCATGGGTCCTCCCCCTACACCTCATTTTAACGTGCTTGCAGACACCCCATCCGGCTTGGTGCCTCTCCATATGAGGACTCCCCAGGTACGTTCTATGGGGGGGTAACGTTACCTCCTGGTGGTATCTGGGTAGGGTAGAGGCTGCAGACGTTGCATTGCGTGTGTGTTTTTGTGTCTTGCCTGTAGGTGCCCTCTGCTCAGCAGATGCTGAATTTCCCAGAGAAAAACAAAGACAAGCCAACCGATGTGCAAAATTTCGGCCTGCGAACAGATATTTACTCAAAGAAGACTTTGGCGAAGGTATGGGCGCAATCGGCCTGTTTATAGGAAGTATCTGCTGTGGGGTCGATGTAGGGTTACTGTAAACGGGAACAGGACCCATTCTGGAAAGTATTCATGAACTTTTTTTTGTCCCAAACGCAGAGCAAAGCTGCCAGCGCTGGGAGGGAGTGGACAGAACAGGAGACGCTGCTTCTCCTGGAGGTAAGGTCAGGTGTAGAATACATCGTGTAGGGTCTTGTCTCTGACACCGTCATGACGTTGTCCCTCTTACGTCGTCAGGCTCTGGAAATGTACAAAGATGACTGGAACAAGGTTTCTGAGCACGTGGGCAGCCGCACCCAGGATGAATGCATCCTTCACTTCCTCCGACTACCCATCGAGGACCCTTACCTCGAGAACTCTGACTCTTCCCTCGGACCTCTGGCCTATCAGCCTGTCCCGTTCAGCCAGTCCGGAAATCCAGTCATGAGTACAGTCGCCTTCCTGGCCTCCGTTGTGGATCCCAGAGTTGCAGCTGCAGCTGCTAAGGCCGCTCTAGGTAACTGGTTCCCCACTTACTTTCTAGTTTGTCTTCTCGCTTGACTTCCGCTATCTATTAATAAGCAAAGGATAGGTCCGTGCTGCGTCCTCTTCTGTTCCTCACACTCTCCTGTTTATTGCAGAGGAGTTCTCGCGGGTGCGAGAGGAAGTTCCCCTGGAGCTGGTAGAAGCGCACGTCAAGAAGGTACAGGAGGCCGCCAAGGCTCTGGGCAAAGTGGACCCCACCTATGGGTTGGAGAGCAGCTGCATAGCAGGGACGGCCCCCGAGGAGCCGGAGAAGACTGGTGAGTCCTTGTGTACACGGTCCAGCTTCATGGAGTGCCTTCCATAGTAAATGCACTTTGTAGCTGTGGCGAGTATGCCCTTTTCCTGCCTGGCATAGATGTTGGTACGGGGTTTTATAGCCTTAGTGTATGTTTGGTTCACCTTTATTTGGTTCTATAAATAGTCACATTTAAACCGCGCCCCCCCCCCACCCCCCAAGGTTTCCTCTCATAACTGAGGACACCGGTGAGGGTCTTACAGAGTTAATATGGATGTTTCTGAGACCTCCAGATTATTGGTCTGTTGTGGACCTCGGATGGTAAAAGCTCCCACAGGCCTCACACACTTTGCATCCTCCCTCTTTAATCTGTTACCTCCTGTGAGTGTTGACTCCATGGATGTCCCGCCGTTCTTGTTAGGGGGAGGCTGTAGATAAGGTTATTGCGTTGGGCTGAATTGTGGCCTCACTGGCTTTCTGTGCTGAGTATTCAAGTCTTCCAAATATTAGGCTCCCAGTCTTCTGGTTCACCCGCAGGTAATTTTCCTGCACTTTGCCTCTTGCTAATGTTGCATCAATCAGAAGATTCTATAGATGGCCTTCTCCATAGACCTCGTTTCCTCTATGTGCAAGGCCTTTAGGGCCGGCCTTATTGACCATATGGGCATTTAAAGCCAATTTCTAGTGAGCGGGGCAACTGAGAGGGATTGGAGGGTGGTAACAAATGGGTGGAACTTGAATATTCAGCACCTATTCATTTAGATCACAAGGCGTCAGCGGCTTGGCCCTCGGCTAATGGCGTTGTGGCCTTGAGGGTACTCTGACATCATAAAGTGCAAGAAATGACCCCAACTCGTTACCGGTCATTGCTGATCAAATGGTTATTCCCACATCACTTTCACATTTATTGGCTGCATTGACCCCCTCTGACACCCCCCCCCCTGCAGTGTGTGCGTGTAATGATCCGGTGTAAGGGGACGGAGGACTCTGTAAGATACTTTCTGTGCAGCACCTCAGGCCCAGAGGTTAATCACCTTCCTACCGTCCGTTGTCAGTCAGTCAGTGTGCCTGTGCTCGTGGGACTGATTCTAGGACTACAGTAGTTCTTGTATAATTACCTAATGTCTTCTCATTCAGCTGAGACTACGGAAGAGAGCAAGATGGAAACGGAGGCTCCAGAAGCTCCTCAGGCAGAGAAGGTGAGTGTGACTGCCCTTCTCTCTGTCACTAGTATAGGCACGGGGGTCATTGTACAAGGGTTACACTAATACACAGTGCACATCTGGATTGGAAGGGGAAGATATGAGTAGTGTGTGTCCGGTATAACATAACGCGACATCTAGAGCAGGGTGTGCCCTGGGTGGGTGAGGTGTGCCCTGGGTGGGTGAGGTGTGCCCTGGGTGGGTGAGGTGTGCCCTGGGTGGGTGAGGTGTGCCCTGGGTGGGTGAGGTGTGCCGGTGGGTGAGGTGTGCCGGTGGGTGAGGTGTGCCCTGTGCCGGTAGGTGAGGTGTGCCGGTGGGTGAGGTGTGCCCTGTGCCTGTGGTGGAGCCTCTTACTAGGCAGCTGTAGACACTGAGTGCACAGGAGCTTGTCTGATAGTCCCAATGGGGATAATAGTGGGCACAAAAACGCCCTTTCTGTACATTTGAGCAGGTTTAGCCTATTTGTTGATTGGCCGGTTTGTCATTATTTAGCCGAATGAAATTAAAAGCGAGAAGGACGGTGAGGTGGAGACCTGCGAGAAGCCTGAGGTATCCGCGGAGAAGAAACCGGAGGAGGAGGAGAGCGAGCCGATGCAGGAGGACAAAGCAGGTGCGTAACGCCAACCTCCTAAATGTGTCGCTGTGTGTAACGCATGAATGGTTTTCCTTTCATCGCGCTGAGACGCACATCGCCCCTCCTGGAGGTCATTGCCAATGTTTTGCTTTTTTTTATATATTTTGTCAGAAGAAGAATCTGAGGATGTGAAAGAAAATGCCGACACCACAAAGGAAATCGACCCAGTGAAAAAGAAAATGGAAAACGATATCTCTGAAGGCAACGTAGCTATGGCTGCCGCCGCCGCGCTGGCCTCGGCCGCCACCAAAGCCAAGGTGAGCGCCTGTTTCTGTAGGGGCTACTGTCTCTCTGATACTCTAATACGTTCCCACATCATGCTATCCGAGCCTTGAGCCATGCATACTAATGATCCGTCCCGTGACGTGTCTGTGCTCAGTTCCACATACTTCCACCAGGGGCACCAGTGACCCCTGAGCTGCTGTCAGGCAGTTACAAGCACAGGTTCCTATAATACATACACACGAGATATACGGGCATCCCGACATGGACGCGTTAGGGGCCACATTGGAAGGATTCAGCTGGTGAACGCTTGGGCCAAGCAGCTGGACATCTTCCACCATCATTAAATCCTGACCATTTGGCTTAAAAGTGTAACGTGGTCAACTCTGGTCATAGTCTGACAGCTTTTACTAAATGCCTGATCCCATAATCAATTATTACTGTAATTTATCGTGTCTGATCCTTAATTGGCGGTCACACACTGCGATGGGCCTGTTGTCCGGGATTACTGTAGATACCGCAGTATGTGGCCACAATTCAGTATGGGCAGCGCCAGGCTAATCAGTGATAATGGAACATGGTATTTAGCAGGTTCCAGTAGTAAGTAAATAGGATATTTATACCTCAAACGTTATACTCTGCCTCCCCCGACCCCCGTAGTACAGAAGCGGCCTCTCCTCGCCGCCTCTGGCGTCAGGAATATGAATGTGTCGCTGGTCTTTTATTATTGTCCTCACATATGGGATTGTGCCAGTCGGGGTGCCGAGCTGTCCTGTCTACTGTTTGATCTCCTATATTTCTCCAACTTTCAGCATCTGGCCGCCGTGGAGGAGCGGAAAATAAAGTCGCTGGTGGCGCTTCTGGTGGAAACGCAAATGAAGAAACTGGAGATTAAACTGCGTCATTTTGAGGAGCTAGAAACCATCATGGACAGAGAGAAGGAAGCGGTGAGTGGTCTGCTGTGTGCGGGGTCTCCAGTCTCTTCTAGGTCAGAGCTAGGCTGCACCTGCTGGTATCTGTAGTTACACAAGAGCCGAATGCCCTGCTAAGTGTCTGTGTGCAGGCTACAAAGATCTATTCTGGCCAGAGAGAGAGTCTGTTCCGTGTGCTCTGTACTTGGGCCCCATCCTGTCCTCTGTGCATTAGATAAACGGACGTGAGCACACAGAAAACTCCTCGCCCGCTTCGTCTCTCATCCATCTGATTAGTTCTGGCAGTACAATCGCAGACGCGTTTCACTCACTGCCCCAGAGCTGTGCTTGGAGTAGATGTCTGTAATAACTGGGCCACACAGACCTTCTGGGAATTCTCACAGCCAGTCATGTTCCCCCCCTAGGCATCTTCCTCATGCAGATTACAGAGAGAGGGGGGCTTATAATGGTCCATTGTTTAAGGTTTGTCAGCGTTTGTCATGAAGTGACAGCTCAGAGCAGGATGTCCTTTTATCCATAAGTAGAAACTGCAGTTGGATTAATAATACTGTGTAAGTAGTCCCATAGCTAGAACTTTTCATTGTAGCCATACAAGCCAGGACACCCTACCTGACTGGCTTCCTTCATGGTAGATTGGTGGGATGACTTGCTGTAGTTCTAGTAGACACCACTACGGGGGTGGCGGCTGTAGTTTTGAGTGGACACCACTAGAGGGCGCTGTGCCTACGCCGCTGAGCCTGTGCCGTCTGCCGTCTCTTACAGCTGGAGCAACAGCGGCAGCAGCTGCTTACTGAGCGACAGAACTTCCACATGGAGCAGCTGAAGTACGCAGAGCTCCGCGCACGCCAGCAGATGGAACAGCAACACGGGCAAAATGCTCAGCACCCTGCGGGCACCACGGGGCCTGGCATGGGCCACATAGCAGCTCCTGCCCTCTCCGGCATTATAGGACATCAGCAACCACAGCCACCTCCTTATGCGGTACATCACCAGATGCCTCCTACCCACCCACCACAGCAAGGTATGTACGCCGGGCACATGCCAGGAGAGCGGTGTCATCTGGTCCTCCTTTACCCCACATGTGCTGCAGAGTTACTGCTTCCTATCTTGGCTATTATACCTGCATTTGGGTCATTATTAGCTCACACCACTAGAGGGCAGAAGAGAGCTGTGATCATTTACCATCGCCCTTACAGTGTCTCTATACGTAATGGTGCAAACACCGGGTCAGATAGTGGCGCGCGCACACACGGTCAGATAGTGGCGCGCGCACGCACGGTCAGATAGTGGCGCGCGCACGCACGGTCAGATAGTGGCGCGCGCACACACGGTCAGATAGTGGCGCGCGCACACACGGTCAGATAGTGGCGCGCGCACACACGGTCAGGTAGTGGCGCGCGCACACACGGTCAGGTAGTGGCGCGCGCACACACGGTCAGGTAGTGGCGCGCGCACACACGGTCAGGTAGTGGCGCGCGCACACACGGTCAGGTAGTGGCGCGCGCACACACGGTCAGGTAGTGGCGCGCGCACACACGGTCAGGTAGTGGCGCGCGCACACACGGTCAGGTAGTGGCGCGCGCACACACGGTCAGGTAGTGGCGCGCGCACACACGGTCAGGTAGTGGCGCGCGCACACACGGTCAGGTAGTGGCGCGCGCACACACGGTCAGGTAGTGGCGCGCGCACACACGGTCAGGTAGTGGCGCGCGCACACACGGTCAGGTAGTGGCGCGCGCACACACGGTCAGGTAGTGGCGCGCCCACAGTGTCACATTTTTCTTCACATCTGAAGGAAAATCTGACACGTCTGACTTGTTTGAACGATGCGCGTTCCCGATGGTCCGATAACGATATCTGACATCTGATGTGTTTGCAGTCAGTTTTGGACGATTTCGGTAATTTTAATGCAGTCAAAAATCATTCGTTGGTCAAATCGTTCAAATCTGACCGTGTGTATGGTCCATTACATTGTATATAGGGCCTGGCCGCACTGCCATCACTAACCAGATACATTGTATATAAATATAGGGCCTGGCCGCACTGCCATCACTGACCAGATACATTGTATATAAATATACGGCCTGGCCGCACTGCCATCACTGATCAGATACATTGTATATAAATATACGGCCTGGCCGCACTGCCATCACTGATCAGATACATTGTATATAAATATACGGCCTGGCCGCACTGCCATCACTGATCAGATACATTGTATATAAATATAGGGCCTGGCCGCACTGCCATCACTGACCAGATACATTGTTCTTTATTACCAGTTATTCCGCAGCGCCTTACGGAGAATATTTGGCCATTCACGTCAGTGGAGCTTACACTCTATATCCCTACAGCATACACATACAAACTAGGGGTTGGGGTTTTTTTTTTTTGGCGGGGGGGAGCCAATTACCCTAGCAGTATATTTTTGGGATGTGGGAGGAAACCCCCACGCAAGCACAGGGAAGAATATACAAACTCCACACAAGTAGGGCCATAGTGTGAACAGAACCCCACGACCTCAGTGCTGTGAGGCAGTAATGCTAACCACTACACCATCTGTGCTGTCCGCTGCCGATGGCCCTAGCATCCATAAACGTACAGCTAAGTAACACCTGCAGCGCATCCTTGGTAATGGATACACCATATTATTTATTTTGTGTCTATAAACATCGGAATGATGCATAGTACATATGACTTCATTATACACTTGTCTTGCGTCACCCTGTGTCATTGGCTGGATAGTGACGGCTCAGACGCTGCTCTGGGTGAGGGAGGCATTAGCAATGACTGATCCGGAAGAAGGGTCTCGAGTGAGTGGGGTCTGAATTAATCACGTTAATCATTTCTCGTTTTTTTTGCAGGTCAGGTGCCAGGACCCACCTCCATTATATCCGGGCCCCCTATGTCTGGCCGGATGATGCCCAATATGCATCCTGCAGGACCCCCTCACTCCACTCCCCCGTCAGGAATCCCACCAATACCAGGCGGTGTCATGATGGGACCACGCCCTCCGATGGCTCCTAACGGCATGTGTAAGATCTCTATTCATGTACAGTACTCAGTCACGGTCTACGCAGCAACCAAAACCAGCTCATTAAATGTTTGTGTCCTTCTATTTACAGACCCAGCTCCACCCCCACAACAGCCACCTCCTCCAAACGATGGAGCAACGCCACCTCCCATGGTGCCTCCTGCAGCGGCGGCCCCCTAAGGGGCGGGGACGTGACTGCGATGAGCAAGTCGCCGTTTAGTTTTCTTCTCATTTCTGGAGTGACCTTTTTTTATACAGATTATTTGGTGTCAAATCCCATTACATGACCAATGAAATTAGTACATTCACTCGTGTTCTAAAGTATTTATTGGACAATGCGCCGGTCACTGCGTCGATCCATGTGTACTTCCGTAACCCATTGGTTTCCATTACCCACCCCCGAATACTTTTTTCAGTTCATATTTTTCTTTTTGCCCCTTTATTTTTCCTCTCCAGTTCTTACCTGTCTAACATCACAAAATGCCGTGGGGGGTGGGGGTCTTTTTTTACCGTATTTGTTGCATTTTGCATGTTTAATGTTCATTCTTTTTCCTCTTTTATTTGTAATAAAACATCATGCAAGTTGTGAGCGGCTTGTACTGGCTGTGGGTGGGCGTCTCGCAGTACTAGTCTGATCTGCCCACTAGAGGGCGGCGTAGAGTGGTCCCAGGACAACTAATTGCGGTTTCTGCTTCATCGTTATTAGAGTATGACCAAATGGGTTTAGCTATATGTTTATGTGCTAGTCTGAAATCTACCTCTGCCGGGCAGCTAATGTATGGGGTCCCTGAGGTATTTAGGGGAGAGGAAGAAACAGGCTTAGGGGAGAACATAGTGTGGTGTAAATACTATTAATAGCGTGTTTATCTGTGTTCTGTACAGCAGCCTGGAGGCCGTTCCCTGTATTACCAATAATCTCTGCACTGAGAGATCTGCAGCAGCTTCTCCCTCCCCTGAAGACTGCAGTTGTCTCTCTGCACCGCGCCCCCAGTCTTCCCGTCTTTCTCTAGGTGGCGTTACTGTGCAGGCGACCTATTTTGTTATACATTGGGGTTTTTGTTTTTTGCAGTTCTGGTTTTGGCTGCAGAGTATAACAGGTCAGGAGTGAATCTAGCGACTAATCTCTGTACTGTCTCACTTTGTGTTCTGTTCCCCGTCACTTCCCCGGCCTCAGTTCTGCTGAGAGAATGCGCGTTTCGCTCACTGCGTTTTGTCACTGCTCCGGATCTGTTTGTGGAACTCTCTCCCGGTCATCGGCCACTCAGACTTGTTAAATAAAATGCGGTTTCTTTTGTAGAAATATCTTGTGCTGTGATTTTATTTATATTATTTTCACGCGACTTCTGAAGTGACCGTCCAGACTCTCCTCCGACACGCATGAAGTTTGGCGTCAGTGGCGGCGTAGGTGGCTTCACGGGGCTGCAGATGGTTGGTTGGTTGTCAGGCGCTGAATATGGAATATGGAGAGGGAAGTGGGTAAACTGTCGCCAGTATTTGTTTTTGTCCTGAATCATTATGTAAGTAAATTTAGGTACCACGCCTCAATTCCTTCTGCCCAAAAGCGCTATGTAAATTAAATTTTCTACTTCAGGGTCCATAGGGGGTCCACAGGGTTGACCTTGGGGTATAGCTGGATCTGGATCCACGGGCACCACGCAGTTAAAGCTTTGCTGCTCCCAGGATGCACTTGGGTCCGTCCTCCTCTATACCCCGCCCGGCCACAGGCACCTCAGTTTTAGTTGGTGCCCGGCCGCAGTCGGGTCACCCTGTCGCAGTGGGGCTGCAGGAGCAGCCCCTAAGCTTTATTTTAAAAGAGAAATTTTTTATTTTTTTTCTTCTTTTTTTTTTTTTTACACTGTTAGAGCGGCAGCATCAGACTGTCCTTTAGGACGTCCACGCTGCCGCTCCTTCTCCCCGCTGGCGCCGCGATGCCAGTACAGCTCTGGGGATCGCGGCGGGACCCCAGAGCCTGTACTAGCCGGGCTCTGGGGACTCCCTTGACTGCTGCCGGACGCGACGGGGATCAGGTAAGCCGCGGGTCGCGGCGGCCCGCGGATACTTCTATGCAGTCAGGAGCCTCCGGTCTCTGGGGACAGACCGGAGGCGCTAGCGGCGGCGGCGGGCTCCCCCTCAATTGAGGAATACCCCGCGTGTCCGCTAGACCACCAGGGTATCAGGCTGGTAGCGGGACCGGCAACCCGGGGGTTAATTGCTAGCCAGGGGAGGCAGCCTTCCCTGTCTAGCGGCTCCTCCCCTCAGCTCAGCGCGCCTTTCAACTAGGAGTCTGGCGTCGCTGAGCTGCTCTTATCTCTCGGCCACTCCTCCTCTGAGGTCTCCGGCGGCCATCTTTACTGGCACATCGCAGACTCCCAGGCGGTATCAAGTGGACCGGTCCCCCTGTGTACCTCTCCCCTGCAAAAGGACAGTGTACACAGCGCTATAGCCCTCCCAGACACTGAATCTGGGCGGTTGATTGTAGCGGAAGGTGCAGTGAGTATAACTTCTGCATTGTATGTGACTATTGCTAGTGCTGCCTGTCTGTGACTTATTCTCCTTACTGTCAGCTTATAACTATCCCTTTCCTTCTCCTACGGCCCGGCAGGTGTGTGGGGGAAGGGCGTTTTTCTGAGACCCTCACTTATATAAAACACGTATTTGTGGGGTCAGTCACATACTGTTGTGTGCTACACAGTACCATATCTGGGCTGTTGTGTCGCATACTGGTGAGTGCGCGGGTGTTAAAACCGTAATTCCTCTGGTGATACCTATTTCTTGTGATTTACGGTATCATGTCTGATGAGGAGACTGAGCGCTCTGTGGCTCCTGTGCTATTTTCCTGCAGACGTTGTGCTGCTGGAGTTGATGGGGAGGACTTATCTCAGGATGGTCTGTGCGGGCGGTGCCAGCTGGTACCGGGCCCCTCCAACCCCCCTGTATCACAGGACCCTCCTTGGGCGATGTTTTCACAGGTGCTGGCGTCTATTGCGGACCGGTTATCGGTCCCATCAGCGGTCCCTTCTAGGGCGTTACCGCAGCCCACCATTCCCCGAGGGTTCCACAAATGTTGCGGTCTTCCCCCGGGGCCCAGACTGTGGGTCCTTACTCGGGACTGCCTGTGTATGTGCAGTCTTCCCCAGGGACGTGTCAGTCTGTAGTGCCTTTGCAGCCTCCGCCTTGGGTGGATGTTCTATCCAGCTCCGTACAGAGTCTGGCGGCTTCATCCTCGGCGTTTCAGTCCATGTTGCAAGGTGATGTGCCACCAAGGGTGTCTAAACGTCCGGTTGTGAGTTCACTAGCTGCGCAGTTGTCGGACTCGGAAGTGTCCTCAGATGATGGAGAAATCCATGAGGACTCTGACTCTGATGTCATGGGGCAGGAGGTGGAAGCTAAGTCCTCCATTAATGTTCCAGCCTTAGTTAGGGCGGTGCGGGCTATCCTACATGTTGAGGATGATGCGCCGGCTCCTAGGTCGAAGTTTCCTAATTTTAAAAAGGCCAAGGTGACCTCAACTGTGTTCCCCCTGTCTGATCAATTATCTGATCATATGGCGGCGGCCTGGCAATTACCTAGTAAGAGGTTCCATCCACAGAAGAGGTTGGCGGCGAACTATCCTTTTCCTGAAGCTCATTGCAGGAAATGGGAAACTCCGCCGGCGGTGGATTCCCACGTTACCCGCTTGATCAAAAGCGCGACGTTGCCATTGCCGTCTATCTCCTCTTTGAAGGATCCCACGGACAGGAAGGTGGAGACTTGTTTAAAGTCCATTTATTCTCTTTCCGGGGCGGTGGCTCGCCCGTCCATGGCTATCTCCTGGGTGGCTAAAGCCATTGAGGCATGGGCCAATGCCTTGGAGGATACCTTTCCTGATGAGGCTCCGGATATCCAGAGAGCGTTAGTGGGACAGATGCGGGATGCAGCTTCCTATATTGGGGAAGCGTCTTTGGATGCCAGCCTGCTCACTTCTAGGGTGTCGGCTGCAGCGGTATCTGCTCGGCGCTCCCTGTGGCTGAGGTCCTGGAGGGCTGATGCAGATTCAAAAAAGGGTCTGGAGGCCTTGCCTTTTAATAGTGATTTACTATTTGGTCCGGATTTGGACAGAATAGTGGATACTTTGGCTAAGTCCAAGTCGGCTTTTCTCCCTTCGGCCTCTGCGCCGGCTAAAGTGAGGAGCTCTGCCTTTCGGTCCTTTCGGGTTCAGGGTAAGGCCAAGGGCCAGTCCTTCCCGAGACATTCGGCGACCAAGGCCGCACCCAAGCCCAAGAAGCAAGCATGGAGTGCTCGACGCCCTTCTTCCAAGCAGGAGGATAAGCCTGCTGCCTGATGGGACGGGCCTCTCTCTGGGGGACCCCAGAGTGGGAGGCCGACTTCTCCAATTCGCCCAGTGTTGGCACAATACCACCACGGATGCCTGGGTTCGAGAAGTAGTCTCTCAGGGGTACGCCCTGTCTTTTCGGTTCAGGCCGCCCCACCAGTTTTTCTGTACGAGTCCTTCTCTGGACAAGACCAAAGCTGGTCAGATTCAGGTAGCTATAGAATCCTTGCTACAAGCAGGGGTCATTGTTCCCGTTCCGCAGTCTCAGCGCGGGACGGGGTACTATTCTACTCTGTTTCTGGTACAGAAACCCAATGGTTCTCATCGCCCTATCCTGAATTTGAAGTCTCTGAACAGATACCTCAGAGTTCCCAGGTTCAGGATGGAAACGTTACGTTCCATCATTCTGGCGATGGAACCCGGGGATTATATGGTCTCCCTCGATATCCAGGACGCCTATCTCCATGTGCCCATAGCACCGGCACATCAGCGGTATCTGAGGTTTGCTATCCTGAACCATCACTACCAATTTCGGGCGTTGCCTTTTGGCCTTTCCACGGCTCCGAGGGTGTTCACCAAGGTGATGGCGGTTATGGCTGCCCACCTTCGGGGTCAGGGTCTACGTCTGTTGCCGTACCTGGACGATCTTCTGCTGCTGGCGAGCTCCCCGGAGGTGCTTCTTCGACATCTCCACCTGACCATTGCTTGTCTTCAAGCACACGGGTGGTTGATAAACTGGAAGAAGTCCTCCCTGATTCCATCACAGCGGATGGTTCATTTGGGAGCCCTGCTGGATTCTCGTCAGCAGCGGATTTTCCTGACTCCAGAGAAGGTCTCCTCCCTGCAGCTGCGGATACACAGTTGCCTGAGCAGTTGCCGCCTGTCGGTCCATTCAGCTATGAGAGTTCTGGGGTCCATGGTGTCGACATTCGACATGGTGGAATTTGCCCAGTTCCATTCCCGGCCCCTGCAGGAGCTGATTCTATCGGAATGGAACGGGTTACCTCACCGGATCCGCTCTCAGATGCTGGTGTTGTCCGCGGAGGTTCGGCAGTCTTTGGCTTGGTGGCTTCAGACGGTGCATCTGGTCGAGGGGCGCCCCTTTTGGATCCCGGACTGGGTCCTGCTCACGACGGATGCCAGTCTTCGGGGTTGGGGGGCAGTGACCGGCTCATTATCGCTTCAGGGTCGTTGGTCCGCGGAAGAAGCACTTCTCCCCATCAACATCCTGGAACTGCGGGCTGTGTACAGGGCCCTGCAGTCGTCCGGCCCCGCTCTTCACGGAAGGGCGGTTCAGGTGCAGTCCGACAACGCTACCACGGTGGCGTACATCAACCACCAAGGGGGAACTCGCAGTCGGGCAGCAATGTCGGAGGTGTCTCGCATTCTTGCTTGGGCGGAGTGTCACGTTCCAGCGATCTCGGCAGTCTTCATTCCCGGAGTCCTCAATTGGGAGGCGGACTTCCTCAGCCGTCACGATGTGCATCCCGGGGAATGGTCGCTTCACCCAGAGGTGTTTCAGCTACTCGTGGACAGGTGGGGGCTGCCGGAGCTGGACTTGATGGCCTCCCGTCACAATCACAAGTTGCCCGTTTACGGGTCAAGGACAAGAGACGCAGGCGCCTGTCTGGTAGACGCTCTGTCGGTGAAATGGACGTTTCACCTGGCGTATCTGTTTCCTCCGATATCCTTACTTCCTCGGGTTCTGCGGAAATTCAAGCAGGACGGCGGCACGCTCGTGCTGGTGGCTCCGGCGTGGCCCAGACGTCCTTGGTACTCCGATCTGAGGTGCCTCTCCATCGACGCTCCGTACCTTCTTCCTCAGCGTCGGGACCTGTTGTCTCAGGGGCCCTGCCTTTACTCGGATCTGGGTCGGCTGTCTTTGACGGCGTGGCTCTTGAGACAGCCGTCTTGAGGTCTAGGGGTTTCTCCAGTTCAGTGATTGGTACCATGCTTAGGGCACGCAAGCCTGCCTCCGCGCGGATTTACCACAGGGTGTGGCGCACTTATTTTCAGTGGTGTGAATCCAGAAACTATGATCCGCAGGTGTTCCGGGTTTCCAGAATCTTGGAATTTCTTCAATCGGGTTTGGACCTCGGCTTACGCCTGGCCTCTCTGAAGGTTCATGTGTCTGCTTTGTCCGTGTGGTTTCAGCGACTGATTGCTACACTGCCAGATGTTTACACCTTTTTCCAAGGTGTTCTCAGGATCCAGCCTCCCTTCGTGCCTCCGGTGGCTCCGTGGGACTTGACGGTGGTACTGAGGGTCTTGCAGGGTCCTCCTTTTGAGCCGCTTGAGTCGGTGGAGCTCAAGTGGCTGACGTTTAAGACCATTTTTCTCCTGGCAATTGCTTCGGCCAGGAGGGTTTCAGAATTGGGGGCGCTTTCCTGTCGCCCTCCTTTTCTGATTTTTCACCAGGACAGGGCAGTGCTCCGCACGCGTCCTGAGTTTTTGCCCAAAGTGGTTTCAAAGTTCCACATTAATCAGGAACTTGTTGTGCCAGCTTTTCAGTCACCTGATTTTTCTGCTGGTGAGGCTTCCTTGGATGTGGTCCGGGCACTTAGAATCTATGTGGACCGGACTGCTTCGGTTAGGAAGTCGGATTCTTTGTTTGTCCTCTTCGGTTTTCACAAGAGGGGTTGGCCTGCCAACAAGCAAACGTTAGCCCGTTGGCTTCGTTCAGTTATTTGTGAGGCTTATGCACAAGAGGGTTTACCTGTGCCAGCCTCTGTTAAGGCTCATTCCACTCGTTCTGTGGGTCCCTCTTGGGCTGCTAGACGTGGCGCCTCCGCTGTTCAGCTGTGTAAGGCGGCTACTTGGTCTTCAATTCAGACGTTTTTGAGGTTTTATGCGTTTGACACCTTCGCCTCTCAGGATGCATCCTTTGGGCGCCGGGTACTCCTTTCAGCACAGGAGCGTCCCCGCCCTTAGTTGAACTGCTTTGGGACATCCCCAAGGTCAACCCTGTGGACCCCCTATGGACCCTGAAGTAGAAAACTAGAGATATGGTAAGAACTTACCTTTGTTATCTCTGTTTCTACGAAGTCCATAGGGTCCACAGGGCGCCCGCCCTGACGCACCTGGCTTCAAATGGGCTGTGTGGCTGGTCACCGGTTTTCCGTCTCCCATTTCTGTGAGTATGGTTTCTTGTGTGTTCCAGTCTTCCTTCTCTCTGTTTAGTCTCCTCCTCCTCCGGCCTTAGCTGCTTGCCAACTGAGGTGCCTGTGGCCGGGGCGGGGTATAGAGGAGGACGGACCCAAGTGCATCCTGGGAGCAGCAAAGCTTTAACTGCGTGGTGCCCGTGGATCCAGATCCAGCTATACCCCAAGGTCAACCCTGTGGACCCTATGGACTTCGTAGAAACAGAGATAACAAAGGTAAGTTCTTACCATATCTCTTGTTATTTCTACTTCAGGGTCCATAGGGGTCCACAGGGTGACCTTGGGGTATAGCTGGATCCTGGATCCTCGGGCACCACGGAGTTAAAGCTTTTAGCTGCTCCCAGGATGCACTTGGGTCCAACCTCCCCTATACCCCGCCCCCGAGCCACAGGCACCTCAGTTTAAGATGGTGCCCGACCGGAGTCGGGTCACCCTTCGGGGGGGGGTCTGCAGGAGCAGCCCCCTAAAGCTTTTTTAACTTAGTTAAATTTATTTATTTTTTGACTACAGTTTTTTCTTTTTCTCCAGAGCGGCAGCGATGGGCTGTCTGTACAGACGCCCACGCTGCCACTCCTTCTCCCTGCTGGCGCCGCGACGCCAGCACTGAACTGGGGATCGCGGCGGGGGAAGCCAGAGTCTGTACTAGCCGGACTCTGGCTTCCCCCGGGACTGCTGCCGGAAGACGCCGGGGAGATCAGGTAAGCCGCGAAACCGCTGATTAGCGGCGGTGCGCGGGTAATGCCTTTCATATGCAGTCCCATGCCCCCGGTCTAGGGGACAGACCGGGGGCGCTAGCGGTGGGCGGCGGGCCCCCCCTCCATCGGAGGCATACCCCGCCAGACCACTAGACCACCAGGGTAATTAAGCGGCAAGCGGGATGCCGCAACCTTGGGGGTTAAATATGCTAGCCAGGGGAGGAAGCCTTCCCTGTCAGCGGCTCCTCCCCTCAGCTCAGCGCGCCTTTCAGCTCGGAGTCTGGCGTCGCTGAGCTGCAGCTACTCGGCCACTCCTCCTCTGAGGTCTCCAGCGGCCATTTTCTTACTGGCAGCATGGATACTCTCAGGGAGCACGCGGACCGGTCCCCCTGTGTACCTCTCCCCGACAAGGACAGTGTACACAGCGCTATAGCCCTCCCAGACACTGAATCTGGGAGGTTGATTGTAGTGGAAAGGTGCAGTGAGTATATCTTCCTGCATGGTATGTGACTTTTGCTAGTGCTGCCTGTCTGTGTCTTTTTTCTACTTACTGTCAGCCTGTACCTATCCCTTTCCTTCTCCTACAAGCCCTACAGGTGTGCGGGGGAAGGGTGTTTCTACTGACCTCACCTATATAGATCACGTATTTGTGAGGTCCGTCACATACAGTTGTGTGCTACACGGTGCCATATTGTGGGCTGTTGTTCAGCACACTCCGTGGCTCCGGTATTGTTCTCCTGCAGGCGCTGTTCTGCAGGAGTGGATAGGGAGGATTTGTCACAGGACGGCCTGTGCGGACGGTGCCAGGCGGTCCCTGGTACGTCTAAACCTCCTATGTCGCAGGAGCCACCATGGGTGATGTTTTCCCAGGTGCGGGTGTCTATCGCGGACCGTCTGTCGGTCCCGACTGCCGTTCCTACTAGCCTACCATTCCCCGGGTGTCCCACAATTATTGCAGACTCCCCCGGGGTCTCAGCCTGTTGGTCCCTATGCGGGGTTGCCAATGTATATACAGTCCACCCCTGTGGCGCAGCAAGCTGTGGTGCCGTGTCAGGCTCCTGTGGCAGCTCCTCCACCCTGGGTGGATGCGCTTTCCCACACTGTCCAAGATTTGGCGGCAGCATCTTCGGCTTTTCAGTCGATGTTGCGCAGTGACGTGCCACCCAGGGCGTCTAAACGCACAGTTATGGCGCAGGCTGCGCATTTTTCGGACTCTGAGGGGTCCTCGGATGATGGTGAGGTGCAGGATGACTCAGCCTCAGATGCCTCAGTCCAGGAGGTAGACACTAAGTCTTCCATCAATGTGCGGGCTCTGGTTAGGGCGGTGCGGGCCATTCTTCTGATTGAGGATGAGGCACCCGCTCCCAAGTCGAGGTATCCTAGTTTTAAAAAAGCTAAGGTTACTTCTGCAGCGTTCCCCTTGTCTGATCAGTAGACGGATCACATGGCGGTGGCCTGGCAGACGCCCAGTAAGCGATTCCTGCCACAGAAGCGGTTGGCGTCCAATTATCCGTTTCCGGAGGCGCATTGTAAGAAATGGGAAACTCCGCCTGCGGTCGATTCCCATGTAACACGCCTCATCAGGAGTGCTACTTTGCCATTGCCGGATGAATCTCCGGACGTCCAGAGGGCGTTGTTAGGACAGATGAGAGATGCCGCCTCCTACATTGGAGAAGCATCTTTGGATGCTAGCCTGCTGACCTCTAGGGTTTCGGCGGCAGCAGTGTCTGCTCGCAGATCCTTGTGGTTGAGGTCTTGGAGAGCAGACGCTGATTCAAAGAAAGGCTTGAAGGCCTTACCTTTTAATGGAGAGTTACTATTTGGCCCGGACCTGTACAAAATAGTAGATACCCTGGCAAAATCCAAGTCAGCTTTCCTCCCTTCAGCTACGACACCTGCTAAGCTCCGGAGCTCGGCCTTTTGGGTTCAGGGCAAGGCAAAGGGTCAGTCCTTCCCGAGGCAGTCCGCAACCAAGACCGCCTCAAAGCCAAAGAAGCAAGCCTGGAGTGCTAGGCGCCCTTCTTCCAAGCAAGAACATAAGCCTTCTGCATGATGGGACGGGCCTCCCTCTGGGGGACCCCAGAGTGGGAGGCCGACTTCTTCAATACGCCCAGTGCTGGCACAATACCACCACGGATGCCTGGGTGCGAGAAGTGGTCTCCCAGGGGTACGCCCTGTCTTTTCGGCACAGGCCGCCTCGCCAATTTTTTTGCACGAGTCCTTCTCAGGACAAAACCAAGGCCTTGCTGACGGCGGGGGTCATACCCGTACCACAGTCTCAACGTGGGATGGGGTATTACTCTACGCTGTTTCTGGTGCAGAAACCCAATGGCTCTCATCGCCCCATCCTCAATTTGAAGTCCCTGAACAGGTTTCTCAGGGTTCCCAAATTCAGGATGGAAACTTTGCGTTCCATCATTCTGGCGATGGAACCGGGGGATTATATGGTCTCCCTGGATATCCAGGACGCCTACCTCCATGTGCCTATAGCAACATCGCACCAACGGTTTCTGCGGTTTGCTATTCTTCACAACCACTACCAATTCAGGGCTCTACCCTCTGGCCTCTCCACGGCACCAAGGGTATTTACCAAGGTGATGGCGGTCATGGGGCTCACCTTCGGAGCCAGGGGATACGGTTGCTACCGTATCTAGACGACCTCCTCTTGCTGGCAAGCTCCCCGGAGGTACTGATCCAGCATCTCCACCTGACGGTCGCTTGTCTACAGGCGCACGGGTGGTTGATCAACTGGAAGAAGTCCTCCCTCATCCCATCACAGCGGATGGTTCATTTGGGGGCCCTGCTGGACTCTTGTCAGCAATGGATTTTTTTGACTCCAGAGAAGGTCTCCTCCTTACAGCTGCGGATTCACAGTTGTCTGAACAGGGGCAGAGTGTCGGTGCACTCAGCGATGAGAGTTTTGGGGTCCATGGTGTCGGCATTCGACATGGTGGAGTTTGCCCAGTTCCATTCCAGGCCCCTCCAGAGGCTGATTCTTTCGGAATGGAACGGATTGCCACACAGGATCCGCTCTCAGATGCTGGTGTTGTCCTTGGAGGTGCGTCTGTCCCTGGCCTGGTGGCTACAGACGGCTCATCTCCTCGAGGGGCGCCCCTTTTGGATCCCGGAATGGGTTCTGCTCACGACAGATGCCAGTCTCCGGGGGTTGGGGGGCGGTGACAGGCTTCACGGAAGGGCCGTTCAGGTGCAGTCAGACAACGCCACCACGGTGGCGTACATCAAACACCAGGGAGGGACTCGCAGTCGAGCTGCGATGTCGGAGGTGTCCCGCGTCCTGGCTTGGGCAGAGCGCTATCTTCCAGCTCTCTCGGCAGTCTTCATCCCGGGAGTCCTCAATTGGGAGGCAGACTTCCTCAGCCGTTACGACGTGCATCCCGGGGAATGGTCGCTTCATCCAGAGGTATTCCAACTGCTCGTGGACAAGTGGGGGCTGCCAGAGCTGGACCTGATGGCGTCCCGTCACAATCACAAGCTGCCCGTGTACGGGTCAAGGACAAGGGACGCAGGCGCAAGTCTGATAGACGCGCTGTCGTTGAAATGGCTGTTTCACCTGGCTTACTTGTTCCCTCCGATATCTCTGCTGCCTCGGGTCCTGCGCAAGTTCAAGCTGGACGGAGGCACACTCATCCTGGTGGCCCCAGCGTGGCCCAGAAGGCCGTGGTACTCCGATCTGCGGAGCCTGTCCATCGACGCTCCGTACCTCCTACCTCAACGGCGGGACCTGTTGTCTCGGGCCCTCTCTTCACCCGGATCTGGGTCGACTATTTTTGACGGTGTGGCTCTTGAGACAGCCGTCCTGAGGTCTCGGGGCTTTTCTAGCTCCGTTATTACCACCATGCTGAGGGCGCGCAATCCTGCTTCCGCGAGGATCTACCACAGAGTGTGGCACACTTACTTTCAGTGGTGCGAGGCCAGAAAATATGATCCCCAGGTGTTCCGGGTTTCGCGTATTCTGGCTTTCCTTCAGTCGGGTTTGGATTTAGGATTACGTCTTTCCTCACTGAAGGTGCACGTGTCTGCTCTGTCGGTGTGGTTCCAGCGCAGGATTGCTGCTATGCCGGTTGTACACACCTTTTTCCAGGGTGTTTTAAGAATCCAGCCTCCCTTTGTGCCACCTGTGGCCCCGGGGGATTTGGCGGTGGTTCTTCGGGCCTTACAGGGTCCTCCTTTTGAGCCCTTGGAGTCAGTGGAGCTCAAGTGGCTAACTTTTAAGACGGTTTTCCTCTTGGCAATTGCTTCTGCCAGGAGGGTTTCGGATTTGGGGGCGCTTTCCTAGCGTCCCCCTTTTCTGGTTTTTCATCAGGACAGAGCGGTGCTTCGCACTCGTCCTGATTTCCTGCCTAAGGTGGTTTCCAGGTTCCACATTAATCAGGAAATTGTTGTACCAGCCTTTCAGTCGCCTGATCTTTCGGCTGGGGAGGCTTCCTTAGACGTTGTCCGTGCACTCCAGGTTTATGTGGACCGGACTAGTTCTGTGAGGAAGTCTGATTCTTTGTTTATCCTCTTTGGTTTTCACAAGAGGGGTTGGCCTGCCAACAAACAGACTCTAGCCCGTTGGCTTCGTTCTGTTATTAGTGAGGCTTATATGCAGGAGGGTTTACCTGTTCCAGCCTCTGTTATTGCTCATTCCACTCGGTCTGTGGGCCCTTCTTGGGCTGCTAGCCGTGGCGCCTCTGCTGTTCAGCTGTGTAAGGCGGCCACCTGGTCTTCCATTCAGACCTTTTTGAGGTTCTATGCGTTTGACACCTTTGCCTCTCAGGATGCATCCTTTGGGCGCCAGGTTCTCCTATCAGCACAGGAGCGTCCCCGCCCTTAGTTGGACTGCTTTGGGACATCCCCAAGGTCACCCTGTGGACCCCTATGGACCCTGAAGTAGAAAATAAGAGAGATGGTAAGAACTTACCTTTGTTATCTCTGTTTCTATGAAGTCCATAGGGTCCACAGGGCACCCACCCTGACGCACCTGGCTTCATATGGGCTCTGTGACTGGTCACTGGTTTTCCGTCTCCTTCTCTGTGAGTATGGTTCTTGAGTGTTCCAGTCTTCTCTCTCTCTTTCCTCCTCCGGCCTGGGCTGCTTACCAACTGAGGTGCCTGTGACTCGGGGGCGGGGTATAGGGGAGGATGGACCCAAGTGCATCCTGGGAGCAGCTAAAAGCTTTAACTCCGTGGTGCCCGAGGATCCAGGATCCAGCTATACCCCAAGGTCACCCTGTGGACCCTATGGACTTCGTAGAAACAGAGATAACAAAGGTAAGTTCTTACCATATCTTATTTTTAAGATTAAAATGTCGGGATACTGTGCTGAACCCCTTGGACACCCCCCTAATGACTAAATAGGTATTTGGAAGTTTCCAATTAGCTTAATTAGTTCAATAATTACATTATATTTTTGGGGGTAAAAAAAAAGTCTTCAAATTACCCCAAAATCAACTTTTTCATTAGTTTAGGCACCCCAAATTTAATTGCAATAACTATTTAGTTGAAAAATAATTGTTTTTATAGTTTTATTTCAAGGTGCCCTCAAAGTACCCCAAAATCACCGTTTCCTACTTTTTTTTTTTTTTTTTTGCAGTTTTCAGTTAAATCGTTTGAGATTAAACGAAAAAAGGTTTTTTGTTTTTTTTTTTATCACTTTCTTGCATTTAAAAAAGAATAAATAACACAAATCAGCCATTTGACACCATTTAAAAACGTACAGTAACTTCCTAATGGCCACAAACTGCTTTCTATACGCTCCTGCTAACAAAATTATTTATTTTCTGGTGTCCAGGATGGTCTCCCCACATTTTCATGCATTTCTCGCAAATCTCATTTGGCAGACAATTCGCACCCTCCGCTGCGAGTAGTGCGAATAGGCATTTCTATTAGGATTGGAGAATTCTCGGGAGCGCGCTTCGCGGTGAAGTGTGCGAGTTTAGAGACACAAACTCGCTACTGGCCATTTGCACCTAATAGGATTGAGCCCTTAGAGTAGCGTAGGCATGAGCCTGCGGCCTTCACGCGCTGAGCTGCGGGACACATGGAGGACGGTGACAGGTATGTTGGATGGATGGAGGCGGCATGTCACTTTCTCTTCCATTGAGAGCCGCGCGCCTCTTGTTGACTCTCACACAACCATCACTAGGGGGCGCCCAAGTGCATGGTGGTCATTGCGCTAGCCCCAGGCGATGTACTCTATTATATAATAGATGTCACTTCCAGATTGTACTGTACAAGTGCTGGACATTTGTGTGTGTAATGTCATCCATGTCACATAGAAAACGGCCACATAAAATGTACTTTTCTAGTCCGCACTTACTGTAGCCTGAAAAGCATAGGGCTGTGTATCGAAAATCCACAATGTCGGGGGGAAAAGCTCTTTACTGGCCAAAAAGAAAAATCTATCATAAGTTGCTCAATGTTCATTGCCATATTTTTGAGACAACACCTCCCACACTGCAAGTCCCATTCTAGAATCTATAGGTGTGTGACATGCAGATCTTACTGTTCCAGTGTCTTAATGTCATTAGGCTTAGCAGTAATTCAGGACACCCCCTGCAGAACTGATGTCAGGGCTGATTTGGCATTTGTCTTATATTACTGCCATAGTGTCTGACTTACGCTGCGGGCTGGGCAGTGGCCCCTCGTTCTTTCTTGTAGGGATTTTCATAGCGATGAGAAGAAACACCTATCCCAGAGTCCCAGCTCCTGTCAGTCTGTACCTGGAGATGGAACAGCTGTTTGCTATGGTAAAAAATAAATAAATATATATATCTATCTTAAGTTGTTCAATGTGTACTTCCATATTTCTGTGAGTGCCTGTCCCACACCCCAATCATTAGGAAGCAGGGTGTAAAAGGCGCAATGACGTGTCAGAACTTTCCTTGTTACATGTCAGTGATCGCTCAGCTTTGTGCTGGATCAGATCCCGTCTCTGTAGTTACAGAGACGTTTCTGGTTATTATGGAAAGTTGGAATCTGCTTTTCTCATTTGGGTCAGTGATCGTTACTCTCCCAAATCCCTCTCGTATTTAGCTCCTCTTCGCCAGCACTTAGAACAATTCCAGTTGTGTGCTTTATTTTTTTTTATTGATATCCCCATCATGACAACAGGGTTATTAGCACATTATATTATTACGTTTAGCAGCTGTCAGTGTGAATTATTAACCCCTTCAGGGCCAGCAGGGTTACCCCACGTTCTGCCTGGGACAATTTGGGGACGTAGCCGTTACATTGTCAGCTGCTGTTTTATTGCTGAATTTATCCAACTGAATATGAATCTGGTGTTGGGAACAGGCTTAGTAGCACATATTAATAACTAGGACTTTCAGTGATATTTTATATGTTATAACAGGAAATATGAATAGAAATGGGGGGGGGGGGACACAATCATATTGATCGCGCCCCCCCCCCTGGATTTGCACTGGGCTGTGGGGCTCACGCCTCCCACCAATAGCAAAGGGGCCCAGGCCGGCTGTCTACGGACATGGAAGCACGCGCAGAGGAAAACATTTGCTCCACCGTGTTTGACATCTTTAATGCATCCGGCTCAGAATCCGGCCCTATATGATTAGCACTCCAGTTGCTGCAGAACTAAATATCCCAGCATGCCCTAACCGCAATACTTGTGCATAGCATGTTGTGGTGCGTAGTTCCACAGCAGCTGGGGCCCAGTTTGTAGCCTACCCCTGACATACACCATTCAGACCAACACAAAGCCGGACACGGCCTGATTCATTCGGATCGCAATATGACGTACGCACGCATTTCACCTGGTATAATACGCTAATCCACTGCGATCGCAATGCAAACTCAGCACTACATAAGGACGCCCACTTTACCTTACAATCGAGAACCATCACAGCCACACACACATTTACTCAGGCTCTGACCTTACTCAGGAATTACTAACCTCATCACACACAGTGATTACACAAGACTGAGATACCATCAGTAACATGGAGTACCATCACAGCCTCACATACACTTACACAGGCTCTGACCTTACTCAGGAATTACTAACCTCATCACACACAGTGATTACACAAGACTGAGACACCATCAGTAACATGGAGTACCATCACATCCTCACACACTTACACAGGCTCTGACCTTACTCAGGAATTACTAACCTCATCACACACAGTGACTACACAAGACTGAGATACCATCAGTAACATGGAGTACCATCACAGCCTCACACACACTTACACAGGCTCAGACCTTACTCAGGAATCACTAATCTCATTGCACGCTACGAGTCCTCACACTGCATATGGCATCGCTAATTTATGAATGCCCCTGCAACGGCACTGGCACGCCTGCGTTTCCCTGACCACCCCCCGTCATCATCCACAAACAGCGCTTCCTGTCAATCACTCTGCGAGGGGTCTGCGTAGCCTCTGCGAACGCAGTCCCGATCACAATAGCTAGTTCGCAGAATGCAACAATTGGCGTATTAGCAACTGCGATCCAAGCTGAGGCCCAAAGTCCGGATCCAGGAGACTGTAAAAGGGGCGGCCAGATTAAGGCAGGATTTGGTGGTCGCCCGTCTGAGTGCATCATTATTAGGCATTGGGGAGAGATTTACCAAAATGTTTTTGATAATTTTATAGAACATAGTGACTAATAATAGCTACAATCTGATTGGTTGGTGAGGGCAGCACATCCGCCCTGCTTTTATGAGGTTTTAGTAAATTTACCCCTAGGTGAGATAAATTGAGTATTAGTTACTAAAGCAAACACACAACACCCAGCTGTGTTATCCATCTGCTGGTGATTGTGGTTATTGTAATGGATATTGGTACAAACACAACTTTCTTCTTCAGGGTCCATAGGGGGTCCACAGGGTTGACCTTGGGGTATAGCTGGATCAGGATCCATGGGCACCACGCAGTTAAAGCTTTTGCTGCTCCCAGGATGCACTGGGTCCATCCTCCTCTATTCCCCCGCCCTCGAGCCACAGGCACCTCAGTTTTAGTTGGTGCCCGGCAGGAGTCGGGTCACAGTTAACGCATGGGGGGCTGATTAGCAGCCCCCAAACTTATTTTATTTTTATGAGTTTTAAAATTTTATTTTGTGAACTCTTCAGAGCGGCAGCGTCGGACTGTCCAGCGGCGTGACGCCAGTTCAGATCTGGGGATCATGGCGGGACCCCAGCTTCTGTAATAGCCGGGCTCTTGGGGATTCCCTAGTCTGCTGCCGGATTGCCGGGGAACAGGTAAGATAGTCTCTTGTCTCTGGGGACAGACCAGAGGCGCTGGCAGTGGCGGCGGGCTCCCCCTATCAGGAGGCATACCCCGCGTGTCCACTATACCACCAGGGATTATATGCGTTAGCGGGAGCTAGCATTCTAGGGGTCCATAGCTGGCCAGGGGAGGCAGCCTTCCCTGTTCAGCGGCCTCTTCCCTCAGCTCAGCGCGCCTTTCCGCTCGGGTCTGGCGTTGCTGAGCTGCTTCCTCCTTCGACCACTCCTCCTCTGAGGTTTCTGGCGGCCATCTTCTCTGGCACATCGCAGATCTCTCTGGCAGCGCGTGGACCATTCCCCCCTGTGTACCTCTTCCCTGCTAGGACAGTGTACACAGCACTATAGCCCTCCCAGACACTGAATCTGGGCAGGGTGATTGTAGTGATATGGTGCAGTGAGTATTAACTTCTGCATGGTATGTGACTTTTGCTAGTGCTGCCTGTCTGTGCTTATTTCTACTTACTGTCAGCCTATACCTATCCCTTTCTTTCTCCTACGGCCCTGGCAGGTGTGTGGGGGAAGGGCTTTTCTCTGATTTCACTTATATAAATTCATGTATTTGTGAGGTCAGTCACATACTGTTGTGTGCTACACGGTGCCATATCTGGGGACCTGTGTGTTGCATGCCCAAATTTTAAACAGGCAAAAGTGACTTTGGCTGTCTTTCCTCTATCTGACCAGCTGACTGATCATATGGCGGAGGCCTGGCAGTTGCATAGTAAAAGGTTCCAGCCACAGAAACGGTTAGCGTCTAGTTATCCATTTCCAGCAAGTCATTGCAAAAAGTGGGAAACTCCGCCTGCGGTGGATTCTTATGTTACTCGCTTAATCAAGAGCGCTACCTTGCCTATGCCATCCATTTCATCCCTAAAGGATCCCACAGACAGGTAGGTGGAGACTTGTTTAAAATCAAGTTTTCTACTTCAGGGTCCATAGGGGGTCCACAGGGTTGACCTTGGGGTATAGGTTGGGAACCAAATCCGGGCACCACGCAGTTAAAGCTTTTAGCTCCCAGGATGCACTGGGTCCACTCTCCCTATAACCCCACCCCCAAGCCAGAGGCACCTCAGTTTAAGTTGGTGCCCGGCCGGAGTCGGGTCACCGTTAGCGCAGGGGGAGCTGATTAGCAGCCCCTAAGCTTATTTTATTTTTATAGGGACAAAGTTTTTTCATGGACTTTGGACTCTTCAGAGCGGCAGCGTCGGACTGTCCATAGGACGTCTAAGCTGCCGCTCCGTCACCCCGCTGGCGCTGAGACGCCAGTACAGATCTGGGGATCTCAGCGGGACCCCAGAGTCTGTACTAGCCGGACTCTGCGGGCGCCCAGGACTGCTGCCGGATCCACGGGGAGCAGGTAAGGTCGCGGATCACCGCTTGCGGTGATCCGCGCATTTCAAATGCAGTCCTGTGCCTCCGGTCTCGGGACAGACCGGAGGCGCCGGCAGTGGCGGCGGGCCCCCCATACCCCGTGTGTCCACTAGACCACCAGGGACTTAACGATCGGTGCAGGGAGCCGGCGTCCCGGGAGGTTAATAGCCGGCCAGGGGAGGCAGCCTTCCCTGTTACAGCGGCTCCTCCCCTCAGCTCAGCGCGCCTTTCAGTATCCATAGTCTGGCGTCGCTGAGCTGCTTCCTCCGCGGGCCACGCTTCCTCTGAGGTCTCCAGCGGCCATTTTATCTCTGTGGTGCAGCAGAAATCTCTCAGGATGGCAGTGAGTCCAGTCCCCCTGCGTACCTCACCATCAGGTCAGTGTACACAGTGCTGTAGCCTTCCCAGACACTGAATCTGGGCAGTTGAATGCAGTGTAATAGTGCAGTATATTATATGACATGTTTATGTATATATGTATATATCTGCATTGTATGTGACTTATGCTAGTGCTGACTGTACTTTATTCTCTCACCTGTCAGTGTATATCTATCCCTTTTCTTTATCTGCCCTAATACAGCTGTACTTAGGGTGGTTCTGAGACCTCACATTTATATACTTGTTAATATTTGTGTGGTTTGTCACATACTGTTGCGTGCTGCACGTTGCCATATTTTAGATGGAACTGTGTGTTGCATACGCTGAAAATGGGTCCCTGCAGCTAATTTTTGGCATCAGTCAGGACCAGTATAGTGCTGCTTAATATTTCCGCCAAGATTGGTCAGATATGTCTGACCAGGAGATAGAGCGTTATACTGCACCCATTTTTACTATCCTGCAAGCCATGTGCTGCAGGTGTTAGTGCGGAGGATTTGACTCATAAAGGGTTCTGTATGTGGCGTCATCTGGTGCCGGCCTCTTTCACGACCCCCTTGGGCGGTTTGTTTTCTCGGGATCCTCTCAATTGCGGATCGCCGGGCGGGCCCCATTGTTGTACCTCACTTGGGGTTACTTCACCATACTGCCCTTTTCATCTCAGGGTATCTCGCAGCTTCTTGCACTCTTCCCCTGTGACACAGACTACCGCTCCCTGCAGGGGTTTTTCGCAGTATATGAATTCCCCCTGGTGCCACAATAGTCTGTCATTCCCCTTGCAGGGATTACCACAACAGCCACCCTGGGTGGATGTCGTTTTCTACGAAACGCTAATTGGCGTGGTTGACGCCCTGTGGTTACTTCCCAGTTGGCTCTGCCGTGAACTGGGTACTGTTCGGGGCTCTTTCCCTCTTACACGGGGGGAAGCCTATTTCAGGTATTATTATCCCTGCTTTAGGGCTGGTAGCAGGTCCATTCTGGTTAGAGTGAATGTTGACCTGCACCTGTATCATACACCCTCAGTATTGCGTGCCTTCGGGTTACCTGTTGCTGACTAGCGGGTGGATCGCATAGCGGGACTCTGGCTGTTGCCAGATAGGAGGTGTTACAACAGTGTTTGGCCTCCTGTCCCAAATTCCCTGAGGGTCATCACGAGCCCCTCCTGGGGGGGATGGGCGTGTTACTCGTCTGATTACAGACGTTACTACGCCTCCCATTCCTGCGTGGTCGGATTCTTCGGATCCGTAGGTGGTAACTCTGCCTGAAATCAGTATACTTGCTTTCAGGAGTTGTTACCCATCCTACCATGGCTATAGCATGGTTGGTTAATACTATTGCATATTGGGTTGATGCATTTGTAACGTTTTTTCCCCTCCAACACGTCGGGGGTTCAAATGTATTTGGTCGCTCAGGTAATATATGCAGTTGTCATAGGTGGACATGCCTATATTGGATACCAGTCTCCTAACTTTCAGAGTTCCGGCTGCGACTGTATCCTCCGTAATACCCTATGGCTGCGCTCTGAGAATGCAGAGGTGCAGATACCATCTTTAGGGTTGATATTGTTTGGTCCTGACCTTGACAAGATTGTAGTAACATTGGCAGTATTACTAACGACAAGTTTACCGTTTTCAGCTATGCACACTACAAGGCCTCAGACTAAGTCTGTTAAGTCTTTTTTGTCCTCTGGGTCAGCCTAAAGGTCTGTTTCTTCGTAGACTGTCGGCATCTACAAGGGCCGACATATCCAGTACCGAGCAGGCCTGGACTGCCAGCCGATCCTGCTTCTGAACCTACGGATATCTCTTCAGTCTGACGGGACAGGCCTACAACTGGGAGATACCGATTTTCTCAGTTCGCCCGGTATTAGTGTCAAGTTGCCGCGGCTACGTGGGTAGGAGGGTACGCCCTCTTTACAAGGGCCTTACAGATCCAGAAAGCTATGCAGTTGTTGCGGTAAGCGGAGCTAATTGGGCCATCCCCACTATCTCAGTGAGGGACTGGTTGTTCTGTTTTCTTTCTGGTGCGGTGGCTGAATGGTCCTCTTTGGCCTGTTCTCTGTCTCAATTCCCTGAACCAGTTCCTAAAGCTACCTGGGCTCAGGAGGAAATCCCTATGCTCCATCATACGATGTTTGGAACCTGGGGACTTTAGGGTATCAATGGATATACAGGACGCGTGCCTACGGGTACTTACAGAGACCTTTCCTCAGCATGGGCTGAGGTTTGCTGTATCACAGCAACACTTACAATTTTTCGGGCTCTGCCTGTTGGGACTGTCCTCAGCCCCACAGGGGTTTACCAGCGTTTTGGATTTTCTGTCAGTTCTTCTGTTCAGTATATCCCAATGCTCCTGTACCTGGACGGCCTCCTGCTCTTAGCGGGATCACCGGGGTACTTTACGGCCAGGTCAGGATGACTGTGGCTTCTTCAGGGTGCAGACGTTTAATCAACGGGGAAAAAGTCCTCCCTGCATCCCTCTCTGGGTATTCTTCATCTAGGATCCCTGCTGGATTCTCAGAATCTGAGAATTCTTCTGGCGTAAGACGGAATCTCCTCTCTTCCATTAGGAGTACATGGTTGTCTGCGCAGTCGACAGATGTCTTTACACTCTGGGATGCATGGTGGAATGGGCTCAGTTCCATTCCAGGCCTTTCCATAATTGGCTCATCTCCAGATGGAATGAGTTTTTTCTGTCGGATAACTGTTCAAACGATGATGCTCTCTCCGGAGGCAAGTCGGTCCCTGTCCGGGTGGCTATGGCCATCTCGTCCAGGGTTTTCTTTGCTAGGGACAGTGTCTGGACCGAATCCTTTTCAGTGCAGTTGGACGTCTGTCGATTCCACCCTGTCAATTAACTTACTCTGGCATAACTCTTGTTTCCCGGTGAACCTGAAAAGGTTCAGTCCGACAGGGTCAGGACAGTGGCTTCCTTTTTAGCAACACTGTTCGTTGGGTGGCAATGACAGGTATGTCACATATTCGGACATAGTCCGAGGGTCTCCTCCCGACCATCTCGGCAGCGTTCATTTCAGGAGCTCTCCATTGGGAAGCGGGAGTCCTCAGCCGTCACGACGTGCATCCCGGGGACTAGTCTCTTCCCCAAGAGAGGTTTCATCTCCTGGTGAGCAGGGGGGGCCCCCCTGAGGTGACCCTCATGGCCTTCTGACTTTATCACACTATGGTGTTACAGTTCAGCTCTGGGGATTCTGAAGCAAACTTCAGCGACTCTTTGTCGGTGAAGTGGTCCTTCCACTTTGTGTACCTGTGTTCTCCGGTCTCCCTTCTTCCTCGAGGTCTTTGGAAGTGTTTTCAATCGAGACGGAGATGCTTTCCTGCTGGTGGCTCCTGATTGCCCCAGATGTCAGGGGTACTTGGATCTTCGGAGTCTCTACATCGATACTCCATCCCTGATGCTTCACTGCCCGGACCTGTTGTCTCAGGGTCCTTGGTTTTGCCTTGGACCTGGGTCGTTTGTCTTTGACTGTGTCCTTACAGTGGTCTTACGGCTTCCCTGGCTTTGTCATCGTTGGAATGATTAGAGCACATGGATCAGCTTTTGCTGGGACCTACCACAAACTGTGGCAGCCATAAATCTTATGGTATTGTACCTGTTGATACAATCCTCCGGTGTCCAGGATTTCCAGATATTCTGGCATTCCTTCCGGCTGGCTTGGGTTTCACACTTGGCCTGGTCTTCCTGACAGTGCGGATCTCTACACTGTCAGTATGGTTAAGATATGGAATTGCTTCACTCTGGTATCCAGTTCATCCTTTGGAGTGTTTTCTTGATTATGCCTCCATTTGTCCTCCCTAGGGACTCCTTGGGAGTAAGTAGTGGTTCTTCGTTACCTCCGGGGACAGTCAATGGAACCGCTGGTTGTGATAGCCATTACATGGTCTATTGCTTAGGCTCTCTCTTTCTCTCAGGGTGTTTATATCAACCAGGAGAGTGTCTGAATTGGGAGCGTTCTCATGTGGCTCCCTCTTCTGGAGGGCATCATGTCAGGGTGGGAGTTGCTCTCGCCCTGTGTTTCTTCTTAGTGGTTTTCAGGTTCCATATTATTCTGGAACTTATGGTACGACCATTCTGTCCCCAGTCCTCTCGGCTGGTGTGGCCTCATTGACTGTGGTCTGGCCTCTTTGGATTTATGTGATCCGTTCAGGTTCCTTACGGAAATCGGACTCCTTATTGGTGGTCTGAGATTTCTGGTTTTCACAGGAAAGGATGGCCGGCCTATAACCAAATGTTGACTTGGATGGCCTCGTAGGTCTTCCTCAGGGGCCTACCCATGGGTAGGCCTTCCTGTTGTTGATGCTTGTTTTTTCTCGGGCCATGTGACTCTCGTGTGCGGCTCGCTGTGGCGCCTCGGCTGTTTTGCCTTACTAGGTGGCCACGTGGTCTTCTGTCCACACCTTTTTAAGGTTCTAGGCATTGGTTTCCTTTGCCTCTCAGGATGCTTCCTTTTTGGCGACGGATTCTCCTCTCAGCACAGGAGCGTCCCCACCCTTGGTTGAACTGCTTTGGGACATCCCCAAGGTCAACCCTGTGGACCCCCTATGGACCCTGAAGTAGAAAACAAGAGATATGGTAAGAACTTACCTTTGTTATCTCTGTTTCTACGAAGTCCATAGGGTCCACAGGGCGCCCGCCCTGACTCACCTGGCTTCATATGGGCTGTGTGGCTGGTCACCGGTTTTCCGTCTCCCATTTCGGTGAGTATGGTTATTGAGTGTTCCAGTTTTCTCTCTCTTTTTCTCTCCTCCTCCGGCCTTTGGCTACTTACAAACTGAGGTGCCTCTGGCTTGGGGGTGGGGTTATAGGGAGAGTGGACCCAGTGCATCCTGGGAGCTAAAAGCTTTAACTGCGTGGTGCCCGGATTTGGTTCCCAACCTATACCCCAAGGTCAACCCTGTGGACCCTATGGACTTCGTAGAAACAGAGATAACAAAGGTAAGTTCTTACCATATCTCTTGTTATTCTCTCTCAGGGGCGGTGGCCCGTCCATCCATGGCCATCTCCTGGGTGGCTCAAGCCATTGAGAGCTGGGCCAATGTACTGGAAGATGTACTTTTTCTGAGGTAGCTACTGAGGTTCAGAGAGTTTTGGTGAAACAGATGAGGGATGCCGCTTCCTATATTGGAGAAGCGTCTTTGGATGCCAGTCTTTTGACTTCCAGAATATCGGCTGCAGCGGTGTCTGCTCGCCGGTCTTTATGGCTCCGTTCTTGGAGAGCGGATGCGGATTCCAACAAAGGCCTGGAGGCCTTACCCTTTAATGGGGAGATTTTGTTTGGCCTAGACCCGGACAAAATTGTTGATACTCTGGCTAAGTCTAAGTTAGCCTTTCTACAATCGGCAGCTGCACCTTCTAAGGCTAGGACCTCTGCTTTCGGTCCTTTCGGACTCAGGGGAAGTCCAAGGGTCAGTCCTTCCCGAGGCAGTCGGCAACCAAGGCCGCCACTAAACCAAAGAAGCAGGCCTGGAGCGCTGGATGCCCTGCTTCCAAGCCAGAGGTATAAACCTTCAGCCTGATGGGATGGGCCTCTCTCTGGGGGATCCCAGAGTGGGAGACCGACTTCTTTAATTCGCCCAGTGCTGGTGCAATACCACCACGGATGCTTGGGTACGAGAAGTGGTCTCTCAAGGGTACGCCCTCTCCTTTCGTCACAGACCTCCCCAACAGTTCTTCTGCACGAGTCCTTCTCAGGACAAGACCAAGGCCTTGCAGATTCAGGGAGCCATAGAGGCCTTGCTGAAAGCAGGGGTCATTGTTCCCATTCCGCTTTCTCAACACGGGGATGGGTTACTACTCTACTCTGTTTCTGGTTCAGAAACCCAATGGGTCTCATCGGCCTATCCTCAATCTAAAGTCGCTGAACAAGTTCCTCAGAGTGCCCAAATTCAGGATAGAAACTTTGCGTTCCATCATTCTGGCTACGGTACCGGGGGATTACGTGCTCTCCCTGGACATCCAGGACGCCTACCTCGATGTTCCTATAGCGCCTTCACACCAGCGGTATCTGAGGTTTGCTATATGTCAGCACCACTTCCAGTTTCAGGCTCTGCCCTTTGGCCTCTCTACAACTCCAAGAGTATTCACCAAAATTATGGCTGTCATGGCTGCCCATCTGCGGAGCCAAGGTATACGGCTTCTGCCATATCTCGACGACCTCCTATTGCTGGCAAGCTCTCCGGAGGTACTTCTACAACATCTGCACCAGACGATCGCTTGTCTGCAAGCGCATGGGTGGCTCATAAACTGGAAAAAGTCCTTCCTGATTCCGTCACAAAGGATGGTTCATTTGGGAGCCCTTCTGGATTCTCGTCAACAAAGGATCTTTCTGACTCCGGAGAAGATTTCCTACAACTTTGGGTGTGCAGTTGCTTGAAGAGTTGCCGGGTGTCTGTTCACTCAGCAATGAAGGTTCTAGAGTCCATGGTGTCGGCATTCGACATGGTGGAGTATGCCCAGTTCCATTCCAGGCCCCTGAAGGGGATGATTCTATCCAAATGGAACGGGTTTCCACACCAGATCCGGACTCACATGCTGGCATTGTCTCTGGAGGTGTGCCTGGCACTAGCTTGGTGGTTTCAGACATCTCATCTCACCAATGGTCGCCCCTATTGGATCCTGGACTGGGTTCTGCTCACGACAGATGCCAGTCTCCAGGGTTGGGGTGCAGTGACAGGTCCACTTTCACTTCAGGGCCGTTGGACTGTGGAAGAAGCAGTTCTCCCGATCAACATACTGGAACTTCGGGCCGTGTACAGGGCCTTCCAGTTGTCTGGTCATGCTCTTCAAGGAAGGGCCGTGCAGGTTCAGTCCGACAACGCCACCATGGTGGCGTACATCAACCATCAAGGGGGGACTCGCAGTTCAGCAGCGATGGCAGAGGTGTCACGCATCCTGTCTTGGGCAGAGTGCCACCTTCCGGCCATCTCGGTAGTCTTCGTTCCAGGAGTCCTCAATTGGGAGGCGGACTTCCTCAGCCGTCACAACATGCATCCTGGGGAATGGTCGCTTCACCCAGAGGTATTTCAACTACTCGTGGACAAGTGGGGAGTTGCCCGTGTACAGGTCCATGCCGATGCAAGCCTGGTGGACTCGATGTCTGTGAAATGGACCTTCCAGTTGGCGTATCTATTCCCTCCGATATCCCTACTTCCTCGGGTCCTTGGGAAATTCAAACAGGGTGGCGGCACGCTTCTGCTTGTGCCTCCAACTTGGCCCAGACATCCTTGGTCCTCTCCATCGACTCTCCGTTCCTTCTGCCTCAACGTTGGGACCTGTTGTCTCAGGGTCCCTGCCTTTACCCAGATCTGGGTCATCTGTCTTTGACGGCGTAGCTCTTGAGACATACATCTTAAGGTCCCGAGGTTTCTCCAGCTCAGTCATCAGCACGATGCTGCAGGCGCACAGCCTACCTCCGCCAGGTTTTACCACAGAGTGTGGCATACTTATTTTCAGTGGTGTGAGTCGAGAAACTACGATCTTCAGGTGTTTCTAGGATTTGGGCATTCCTTCAGTCTGGTTTGGACCTAAGCTTACGCCTAGCTTCTTTTAAAGTTCATGTGTCTGCACTATCTGCATGGTTCCAGCGTAGGATAGCTCCACTGCCAGATGTCCACACCATTTTCCAGGGTGTTTTCAGGATTCAGCCTCCCT